>JAADWT010000153.1:0-31849 GCA_023336285.1 Pythium grandisporangium
AAAAAAAAAAAAAAAAAAACCAAACAAGGATGCCACACTAAACAACAAGAAGCAGTATGGGCTCGGTCACTCGGGCGAAGAAGACGAGCATGAGCTCTAGCTACATGTAGCAGGCAAGGGGGCACATAATTCAACAAGACGCATAGGGCACAAGTGGTTATCAAGAGCGTGAATCACGACCCATCCAAAAGGAGTGTTCGGGTTCTGTCTTTGAATGACGTACCTGCTGGCCTCTTGTATGCACTTATTGTTGTCAATCTGCGTTTGCAGATCGATGTGGCATTTATAGCTGGCGGAAAACGATCGTCACACTTGCTTTATTCGTCCCTCTTCTCGTTCTTTGCTATCGTTGCAGGGGTGTTGAAGCGAGCATTGGTCTAGAACACGGTCATGTCGCGCTCGTTCACAGTCCAGCCGCATGCCGAGGAGCTGCGCGATCCGACGCGGGATGAGCTCTTCAATGGGCCGACGCGTGAGAAGCTGCCGGAGGCGATTCAGAAGATGGATAGCGAAGACACGGCCTGCACATTCTGTGGGGTGAGCTATTTTGTGTTCTCCGAGGTGCAGGAACTGCAGGCCACGGTCAAGAAATACAAGACCACCTTCCGGGTACGTATGGCTCGCGTCCCCTCTCTTTGCATTGCCTGACCATGTAGGGAACGGACTATATTTTGAAACTCATGAATGTATGATGTGCGGTGGGTGTTTCCCTCTGGTAGGATTTTGTACGCTTCATGGAGCGGGAGCGACGCACTTCACAGACCCTCAAGGAGAAGGTGTACGCGCTCAAAACTCAATTTGATCACGCGGCACAGGAATTTAGCACAAAGGCACTCCAGCTAGCGCAGGAAAACGTGCAATCACGGCACCTGTCGGAGGCGTTGACGCAGCAATTACGGGACGTGGAGAGTGCGCTCACCCAGGCGCGGGATGAACATGTGCAGCTTGCATCACAATTCAGGTGTGCCGAGGAGTCATGGATGGGTGCGACGGCGTTGACCGAGCAAAAGTGCCGCAACGAACTCTTGCACCTCTCGAGTCAAATTGAAAACTGCAAGCTTGTTTCCTCGGCGCAAGAAGCCGAATTTGCGGCTGAGATGGCTCGGGAAACGGCCAAGCGCCAGGAGCTGGAAGTGCTTTTGACCACGGAGCGCACCGCATTTGGCACCACGAATCTCCTGGTCGTCACGGAGAGAGACGACCTCAAACAGCAGTTGTTGGCCGCAAATGAGCGAGTGGAGATGGAACGGAGCACGGCCAAAGAGCTTGAAGCGCAGCTGCGGGCAGTAAAACAAGAATTACAGCGTGTATTGGCAAACAGCGAGAGTCATCGCAGCTCCTGTGCGCAACTCCAGAACGAATTGGGCGTGATGAAGGCAAAACTGCAAAGATATGAACAACTAAAGGCATCTGTCATTGCCGAATGCACAAACGTGCGCAGCGAATTAGATGAGTCGAACGAACTGGCGCAAAATCTGCACGCGCAAATCGCCACGCTCCAAACGCAGATTGGTGTAAATGCAACGATAACCGAAACTATCAAGCAAGAGCATGTCAAAAATCTGGAGAAGCTACGCCTTGAGCACGGCACCACGATTGCACACCTCCAGCGGGATCATCAGAAGGCAATGAACGATATGCGAGATAAGCATAAGACATACGTAGAGTATCTACAGAAGCAAACCAGTAAACACGAGACGAGTGCCTCAGCCAAACAGAATGCATTGTTGGTAATGGAACAGGGGCGAAGAGATGCAGAGAGCCAAGTTCATCGCTTGGAAGAAGAGAACCGTACGCTCAAGCACCAGCTGCAGGTTCGTAGTAATTGCCATCTATCTCGCCTTGGAATTAACTGTATCTGTTGCGTTGCCCCTTTCGTAAGGGCTATACCAGTCTGATTGTACAAGTTCTTCTTGTTATTGCATACAGTGCTTGCAAGTCAATGAACAGCAGGCGAACGCACGCTCCGGGACATTGGAGCAAAAACTCGTGGTCTTAGAAGATGAAAAGGTGGGTGGCAGCTTAAAGCTAAGGCGCGTTGAATGGTTTGATAGTTTAACCGGTGGTGCGGGTTTGGCTGGACTACGTTTTCCGGGCTGACACGGGGGTGTTTGAATTGGTCACATTCAGCGGGACCTAAGCGATGAAATCGGTCGTGTGAAAAACCAGCTAATCGAGGCAGAAGTGCGCGCAAAAAGACAGTTGGAGCAAGCAGGCGAGGATGCTAAGAAATTCCAGAGTGAGCTTACAGAAGCGAACAATTCTTTACAAAAGCGTCTCGATGGGGTACAGAAATCACTCGATCGTACCAAACGCGAACATAACGACCAAATCACAAACTTGCAAGCAGAAATAGCACAAGCGCGGAGAGAAGCAACATCTGTATCATCACCGTCAGCCCGACGTGAAGCATGGAGGGAAAACCCTGGAGTCGACAAAAAATCGAAAAACGCAACGTCATCGCATCGCGATGGCAATAATAACAACAACCAGGAGCATCACGAACTCGAGAAATTGGTTGACAAATTGCGCGTCGCACTAGAGCAAAAAGAGCAGGTACGTTGTTTGCCAATATTTAACTCGCTGTACCCAAAATTTAGATGTTGCTGACAAATGCGAACGATCCGTTTGCATGGACGATAGGAAATATCGCTACTACAGCAAACCGTTCATCGTGAATGCATGGAGCGCACATCATTGCTCGAACGAATGCGAAGCGGGAAAGTTCTTCC
Organism: Pythium grandisporangium; assembly: GCA_023336285.1. Classification (NCBI taxonomy): domain Eukaryota; phylum Oomycota; class Peronosporomycetes; order Pythiales; family Pythiaceae; genus Pythium; species Pythium grandisporangium. The sequence goes on from JAADWT010000153.1 coordinate 2,733, forward strand.
TGACTTAATGCCATGCTCAATCGGTGCTGCGTCAACAGAAAAACATCATACGCGGGCGCATGATCCGATAGAGCACGGGGAAGGGGATAACACTGAAGGTGACGACTGCGGTGGAGGATGCGGAAGTGGTGGGGAGTCAGGTGGTCCACCCAAGGCATCTCTATACGAGCGCCTTCGGCGCGCAGGGCAGCGCAAAAAACAATCGCGCAAAGGGTAATTTGTGCAGTTCATATTTACGGTGCCTTTGTTTGAGCAGCACTATTCTTTTGATCGTTATCTTTAGTAAAACGCGTATCGATTGCGATCAGCGTCAGGTGCATCTTCACTAGTCGATGCACTGTCCTCACCACTCGATCCGTCGTCATCAAGCCAATAGTTTAGTGTTCCCTGCATGATACGAGCGATTCTTTCGGTCTCTGAATCCTTGTTGAAGAAGGCACGAGTCGTTCGAATCAGATGAGTCGGGTTTAACTTGTTGGATGCGCGGATCGGGCCGAATATAGCAGTGTGCAACTCCGACTTATCGCTCCCAGGCATGGTCACGTCTGTGGTCGGCAACTGTGTTTCTTTTTGAGAGTCCAGTGTCTGAGAGATTGAAAGCGCAGTTTCAAAGTTATCATCACTGCAGTATACGCGGTGTTGCATTTCCTTTTTCAGCATTTTTGCGTCTGACCATTGCCACGGTGATATGTTGTTTTCACTGAGACCGAGCAAAGCACTGCTGCCGGGAACGGACTCTACGGAGCGTTGTTCTTGATAGCTTTTTCCTTGTGGTGATAGTTGAGACGGCAGTCGCTTTGATTCATTGGGTATTGTGGGGTTTCGTTCGGGTGTCGTCAACCGGCCATCACGTTGTACGCCACTAGAGGAAACATTGCTGTTTGAGATTTTGGTCTCTATGGAGGTATCAAGTGATCGATGTACTATGAGCTGTTCTCCCTGCGGTGCAGGTATTTCATACGTACTTGAGTCGTCCGGGTACAATCCTCGTAGCTCGTGCAGTAATTGCCAGGCCAAGTGAAACTTTTCCTGTGGCAGCATCTCCGGCGATGAGGCCATCGATTCGCAACCATCCATCGTTTGGCTAGAATTGACATGCGTATCTCTGGTATGTGGGTCCACTTCTGATGTGTTTGTGGAAATCAATTTCACATCTTCCATCCGAGGACTCGCTGAAAGAGATGCATCACTGTGGTTGCTTGCCACTGCTGTCTTCACTGGTCCAGTTTCTATTGTTTGCATCGACTTGTCCACGTAGGAGACACTTTTCGACGCATCAGACATAGAATAACTAGGGGAAGTGGCGCCAATATGGGCACAATCCGGAACTTCCTCCTGGCTGACGTCTTCATCACGCCTTGCACTTATTTCTCCTTCTCGCTCCGGCACATTGCCTTCCAAAGTATGCTCGGATCGGTCTACTTGCACCCCCTTATCTTCCAAGGTTGTCACGTTTGGAGACAATGGAAGCAGAGTAGTATCGATGGGATCCACCACGTTTGTGACATGATGTGACAGATGGTGGATACTGTTGACATCGTTACAGCTCCGCTCGTTGTTTTCGTGGTCATCGCTCACTTCAATACTCAGGCATGGTGCTTTCTTACACTGGCTTGTGGGCGAATCATCCCGGAAATCGCAATCATTCTCGGATGCAGAATCAATGTTCTGGTTCAAGTGAGACAGCTCTGAGGTCACATCCTCAGTGCAATCCAGATCGGTTGTCGCATTATGTACACGTTGACGATCCGGTGCATCAAATTCTAGTGCGTCAAGCGTGATAGTTTCTGGAGATAGATCACCAGCCGGAGATGGTGGACGCGAAATCTCACTCCCTGGCATTGACATGACAACTCGGGGTGATGTCGTTTCCGCCGTAGCTTGTCCATATTTATGTTCAGCATCAATGAACGGCTCACATCCATCCTCGGACAGTGCTGATCCTATCTGTGAGCCTGACGTGGAGAGCAGATCGCATTGGTTATCAACATTGTCGTCACTATCGCCATAGCCGAGACCGCTTCCTTGATTCCTGGGGTCGTCAGCGGAGTAGACATCCGCACGAGTACTATCATTTTCATCGTCCAACATAATCGATATCGGAATTTCGGTCGGATCTTCTCCGTCTTCGCGTGCATCCAAACAGTTATGAGCATCAACGTGCTCCGCATTATCTTCATTATCATCTCCTCCTTCGCTTGACATGGCACATCTGGCTTCGTATGAATCATGGACGGATAACACGTTTGATTCACTTCTCGAAGAAGCCGCCGATATGGCACCCTCAGTCGATCCTGCCGGGTCAAGGCCTTGTCCGTTCCTTGGCTCAATATTGGCATTACTTGGTGCATCTTGGGGGTGAAGGAACACAGGAGTGCTAGCTGGGGAGAACTCGATTTCATCAATACCTAGTGACTCCAACGTGATCGGTGGGAGGAAAAAGGAAGGAGAGCTCCCTCCACTATGACCAACACCCGAATCAGCAGGTGAGCGATTTGCATCTTGAGCGTTCCCCTCTTCGTCATTCTTATCCTTTCGTATCGAGTCAATGCCCCCCAATGAACTATCAGCTTCGCTATTCGAAAGCGCCCCAGCCGTTGGGCTTGGTGGTTGTAGTACAGGCAGCTCATATTCTTCAAATGCTACCAATTCGGAAAAGATCGGAATTTTCGCAGGCTCTGGTACGTTCACTCGCACATTTGCACCGACCTCATCGGAACTAGGGGGGCAGCCTGCATCAGCGAAATCCGCGATTTCCACCATTTTCTTTTGGTGTGTATACTGTGGTGAATCAGCCGGCCATGACATTAATTGTCGGAGACGCTGGTCAATCCCATGTGTTGTCTCATGAATGGACGCCACCACAGTTGACATCGAGGTATCGTAGGGAGTCTCCTCATGGGATGTTCGTGACCATGTATTCATGGAGAGCACCTCGTCGGTAGTTGGTGATGGACTGGTTGCAATTGTGTGTTTTCGGTCCGAGGCACCACCTACATCTTCTCCGTCGTACTGACAAGTCTACAATGAATACGAACATGTCAAACGCGTCAACACTATCAAATGCCACACAAAAAACACGCAACAGTATCGTACCTTAATCACCTCATGGATAATAGCTTGAGCATTGGTGCTTGAAAGCGTTTGCCCTGGTGTTGGGACAGGAGGAATACTCGGTGCATCATCGTCTTTGTCAATGTAGAAATGAACACCTAATCGGCCAGCAGAATCTGTATATCCAAAATAAAATGAGAAACTAGCCATCCAACGCTAATCACATGTGACAACTAATCGTTCACGTACGATCATCAATAGTAAAAGGAAATGATCCTTGCACCCCAGTCGGGCGAAATAAGATCGCAGTCAATGGAATCGAGCATATCCCAATGGTGGTCACTCCTGGTGGTGATCTTTCTTGTCCACCGCTGCAGCTGTTCAGGTTTTGTCCGGACGAACTTTTAATTTGCAGTGAGACTTGAAGTGAGTTCTCTTGGAAATTCTCGATCAACTCTTGGTGTACTACTACATTAACTTCAGCACGAGCCGTAGAAGGGAGCATTTGCACACCATTCACAACGTCCAGATGAACTCCATCAAACTGAATCTTCTTGTACCAGAGTCCCTGACGGCCATCCATTCCTGTGTTACCAAGTTGAATCAATTCACGACTGACCTCCTCCAGCTCATTGGGGTGCACCTCAGTACCGAGACACAGCATGCACTCCAGGGCGAGTTCTGGTGATCCGGTTTCATCAAGTCTTTTGATTATACCTTTTGCCGCGCCACTACGCGAAACCTCATCGGATTTCGACCATTCCTTGAATAATGATTTAAAATCGCAAATGCGCTGGAAATCAAGACATAGCAATATTGTCGCGGGTAATAATTTTTCAATCGATGTGACAGTGGTGGATGCAGCAGCTGGCTCCCCATTGGGGGCGGGCACATGTGGGTTTTGTATGCTGCAGTGTGGCTCCTCGTTTTGGCCGATCACGCATTGGTACATCACTTGAAATGTCACTCGTATAGGTAGTACGGACGCAGGATAGGTCGAAGAATCGCAGTTGGATAGTGAGATCAGTCTCTGGTTCTCATTGAAGCTCCATATCAATGGGACATCGACGGCATGCGAATGTGTACGAATAAAGGAGGCGTCCCTTATATGATCCACTTTAGAATCCTCTGTCGAAGCCCCTAGAGAGTGCGAACGTCCACGAATCGCTTCTTGGCTGCTGGTGAGCAGCGTCGAGAGATCTACAGCTCCAAGTGCGGCCTTGGTATTTGCATTAGACACCGAACCAGGCCATTCTTCGTCTAGTACAACGCGAAACAATGCCGTCAACTCGTTCACCGCAATACCGTTATGATCGGCAGAACCAGCAAATTCGCTGGATCGGAATGAATGCACAAACTGCGAATTGCGGTCAGTATTCGATGCATCCCACCATAGTGTGAACTTAACACCCGAGCTCACACCCAGAATGGCCTGATCCTCTTCCTTTCCAAGTAGGAGCTGACCACGAACTTCACATCCTGACAAATTATTTGTTGTGTCAACTGGATTGTGTGCATCAGCCCAGCAATCCCGAATTTCCACACGGATATCCACACTGGTCACAATTATGTCTTGATTGCTGCGGCTATCATCACTGCTAGGCACTAAAGCAGGCCGCCCGCTGGAAGTGGAATCGTTCCGCTCGCGGTTGTTGAGTGCAGCCCCATGTAGCACATCGTTGCTTGCTGACCTGCTGGTCTCGCCCGATTCCTTGTGTACAACCAAGCTAATATCCTGTGATAGATCAGTCACTGGCTTGTCGTCGTTGCGTATTCGGTTATCTGGACTGTCTTCCGCACCAACGGTATCAGAGAGCGCGTATTGGCCCCAGCGCAATAAGTCACGCCGTAGTAGGTACCCTCGGACCGCTGCCTGTAGCCTTGTAACACCATTAATGACTGTCCGCAATGACAATAACTGCAGCGTAAACGACGTTTGCTTTTAGCGGGATGCATCGGTACAGCAAGAGGTCTGCATTGCAGTATAAAACGAAGCCAAAGACTGTTGTGTACCTGTTCGCTTGTGCCAAGTGCCACTCGGACATGAACCGTTCCTGTCGCCAACGCAGTCAGCGGGTTTGTAATCACCGCAATATCGTCTACATCGACACACGGTACTGTCTGGCAGCACAAATCGTAGATCGCGTTGGATGATCTACAAGAAAAAAGATATTGCGCTGGTGAGTCTGATTGTCCGGCCGTGTGTCTCGTAGCGTTGGCATATCGGATTGAAATAAACCATCCACCATAGACGCACCGGAAATAATCATAGAAACTACGCAGTGGTAATTTGACGATGCCTACTAACGTCGAGTCTGGATGGCTCGGAAATACCGTCTTCTCATCGATCCAGACTTCAAGAATCTTCCAAATCAAACGCACGTAAGAATCCAACACATACGATGTCAGGAATACACAATAACACTAGTATGTTAACCCACAACGTACAAATGTCCGAATCAATACGATACGTACCAAGTATCCGTCAATAAGACCTTCCACATTGTCGCTCGTCGAATCGAACGGGAATGCATTCATATGCGAAAATTTTGTCATCCATGTGACTCGGTTCCTGTCATTCATATGGGATGAGTGCTGCCGCTCAAAAAGCGCTGATTTCACACATCGTCGCACTGGTTTAACCGAAGGCTGTCGTGGTAGTCCAAAGAAGGAAGGCACGGCATACTCTATCCGGAGCGTGTGGCTTCCGGTTTTGAGTATCGGTAGTTGTGCTGAAGCAGTAGCATTCGCAGGATTCACGGTGGCGCTGTCAATCATTAGAGCAAATGATAAAGGGACGGGTGCATTATGCGGTCGATGTCGCTGCAAAGTATGTGTTTGGGGCATTTGCTGTCGTAAAGCTTGAACTGCCGAGCATGTACGAGAACTTTCACTGGAACTTTCACTCGGCGAATGGATCGAACTCATTTGCTCCGAATCGGAGACTCGAGAACCCTCATCCCAGCTGTTTTCTGCCGCCTGGAGATCGACTCTTTTCATTTCAATGGGCTCCAAGTGATTGTCATCGCTCTGGTCTTTCATGCTATCCATAGGAACTGTGCGTAAACAAAGCGCTACAGTTATACGACCGGCACAGGCCGACCTTCTTGAAGATTTTCCTCTAGCTGTATTAGAGCGAGACGTCGGCGCGTTGGAATGATGAGAAGCCGCGGAATTGTTTTCGACGTCGAATCGAAGTGGTACAGAGACTATCAATTCTCGCGGGCGCATTGAGAACAGTTCACTTGCGGGGATTTCACCGACTAAATCAAGTCGATTAGCGTTTTTGCCGTGCATGGGATATCGGTGGCGCCGTCGACTGCGATCTTGTCGACCGACAAGCGCTGGTTGAGCTTCGCAACGCACGCGAAAACGACAGGTGTCTTTGCACAGTGTCAAGCGATGCGTCGTGTTGGTTGCGAATGGAACAGTATGTGAATAGTTTGGTTGCCATCGACGTTTGCGAAGAGATGATGATATTTTGAAAGCAGGCAACCAGTCCTCATCACTTTGACCACTGGGTGCCGAAGATTGCCCATTACGCTGCTTGACCAATTTGGCCAGGTCATCGTGTGCTACCGATATCTGTATCGGACTTGATCGAGTCACCACTGATACATCTCGTAGTTGATGCAGCCGGTTCATAGTCGACGATTCAAACTCTAGTGATTCAAACCGAATGTGAAGCGCGTTATGCCCGCCAGTTGCAATCATTGACTCCACTGCGGACGACAAGTCCCGAAGGCGATGATCAGGATCATAGTCCACTGTCGTTTCTTGCACAATATCTTTAGCGTTTACTGTTGATTCACCCAGTAACTGTTGAATCCATTGATCTCCATCACCATTTTCTTTGATTAGATTCGCTGGATCGAGCTCCTCTGGCGCTAGAAGCGCCTGAATCTCGGCTTCTCGTAGTAAACAATCACTGTTTTGGCTATCCCCTGCGGACTCGGCGTCATGCTTCTCAGCCGCTCTCGACATTAAGCGCTGCAATGCTCGTCCTTTGTCAAGAAGTCGGGTCAAGCGATCGTTGCTTACTGGTTGCCGCGTGCGTATATGCTCTTCTTTGTCTCTCAGATCCGTGCGAGCCGACGGTGGCGGAGTTAATGTCTTTGGCATCGCATGTGAAAAGTTAATCGGCTCACGAATCGTCGAGTCGGAGGAGACAGAACTAAACGAAAGCCGTCTTTGCACGTCTGGTGAGTTCCTGGTAAATGCTCGAGGCAGGTTTCGCGTCCCGGTATGTCCCATCAAGTCTGTATTGACCAAAACTTTTGGTGTGGACGGTGGTTTTGCCCACGAAGACAAAGGTATGGATGCAGCAAGGTCGATATCTGCGTCGAGAGCAGCAGCCGCGTGGTTCTGACGCCAATCAACATCAATCGTCACGACCAAGTAGCCTGGCAAATCAAACAGCACACATGAGTTCACCTGAAACAGAAAACATCATGGATGCTCGGACGGTCGTGTCCCATACACAGTGTATTTGAGCCACATATTCGAGCGGCCTACCGAGTACGCGCGATGGCTCTTCGGTTGAGTAAATCTCTTGAAGCGTGTTCGATTGACACAGCGCAGCGACCACCTCAGCCCGCGCCTTTTCGTCGTCACCATCGTGGTGATCGTAATCACTTGCAAAACTTGGATCAGCTACACGCAGTGAAATCACGCTCCGCCCGTAAATTCGCCTTGTCGAGCGGTCAATCACATCAAACACGAGCTCTTCCTATCATCATCGGTCATTATACACCATATCACCACCAGGATGGACAATAAAGAATCAGCATCGACATGGTGGCTTCCACCTCCTTCCGACATCACAAGCATAACGCACCATTCCAGCAAGATACGCTAATAGTTGTGATGCCGGCACGCAGATGGGGTATCTCATCTGAATCGAGCTGTCGCTGCTGTCTTCAGCATCTGCCTGGTCATCGTTCTTCCCATCGCTTCCGGATTCCTCTGCACAATCACCGGGCAGCACCCGACTTGGTCGGAAGAGACTCCCATGAGTGTGCTCACCGTGCCAGCGCACGCGCACCAGCGACGCATTCGGCAGCACCGATCCCTCCTTTGTTCTCGCGTCGTCATCCGATGACACGACGGCCTCCGCAGCAGAGGATGACAGAATGTGCGACACTGCGAGCACCACCGCACCGCGTGGCGCGCCAGCAGCCGTGGGTGGCAGCGAACAGCCCGTGAATGCCTGTACCAGTCGCTGCCTTGGCAGCAAGCCGCCGCCGTCGCCCACACCTGCCATCTTGCGTAAGGGTTCGAAGTCGAATTGACTCCACTGCTCAACCGCCACGCAAAGGAAGAATGGCGCCGCTCATGTTGAAAGTCTCTTCTTCAGGATTGGCTGAAATACGTGTCCGCATATATTACAGCCAATCAACGTGCGTCTTGGATATCTGAACATGGACTAACTGGATCCATGGGCCATGCATGACGTTGAAGCCATTTTAACACGACGACAAAAGACCAATTGAAGATCGCGACGGACGGCGCAAAGGCTGGCGAAGATGACACGCTTCTGCTGGCGGGAGCGCACGGAGCGCGTCAACTGGCGGCTGCTGAAGGATCTGCACGTCGCCGATGTGCTGCGCCGCGGCGACCCGACGCTGCTGGAGCCCTTTGCGCTCCACGTGACGTTCGCCAAGCTGCCCGTCGTGGTCTCGGCGCTGCAGCCCACGGCGATGCACACGCTGGACCAGCACCACGACCACGAACGTGGCCGCGGCCGAAGTGCAAGGGGAGGAGGAGGAGGTGGGGGCAGTAGCGAACACGGTGGCGCATTGCGACGCGAGCAGGAGCGCAACGCGTGGTTCCTCGTGCGTGTGCTGCAGCTTGCGATGGAGTATCTGCTGTTCCTTCGCGCTCGCGATGTCAGTGTCGTGGATTCATTGCAACAGGAGCTGGAGCTATGTGAGCGGTGCGTGGCAGTGACAATGGTAGTGAAGTTGGCTGGCAAGATCTGAAATGCTGAGGCACTCTTCTGGATGTTTGGTTACAGTGAAGGTGCGTTCCTGGCGGAGCGCGCAAAGAAGTGGAAGGACCGCGCTCGCAGTGGAGATAAACAAGTGGAGAAGCTGCACCAAATGCTTCAGAATATCGCCAAGCTTCTGCAGTTGGAAGGGTGCGTTGATTGGTGAAATGTAGTTTTTTGTTAACATGGAATTGGGCATTTGGTTTCGCTGCTACAAAGTGCAGACGTTTGTTACTGACCTTGGGTGATTGCTATCGCTGTGGCATGGTGGATGCAGAGCCACACCCACTGCCGTGAGTACGATTGAACATCTCCTGAAAGAGATGGTTCCAACGTCTTCCCCAGGGAAGCGTAGCGCTAGTGACCCAAGCAATGAACACTCGGGAATAGCGTCGGAAGCGCGTGTATGTTACCTGTGCGGGAAGGTTTTTTCCTCAAAAGCCTTTCTGGAGAAGCACCACATTCGTCGTCATACAGGCGAAGACCCAGCCGAGACAGTTCCTGTTAAGCCACGACGGGCTTGGGAAAACCCACCGACGGAGCAGCACAATGCACCAATATTGGCACCCACAGCAGACAACCAGGCGGACTCTTGGCACATAGAGAAAAGTGTCAAGAATATGCTTGTTAATGTCGAGCATGCTTTGAAAGGACATCAAGAGAGCTTGCGCTCGTTAGCACAAGAAGAAGCAAGCAAAATCAATCGCATATACGAACAACTCCACGTGGAAACCCAGCTCACGAATGAACTGAAGCAAAAGCGACTGGAGATTGAACAAGAACTGGAGAAGGATCGGCGCGATTTGGATGCAGTGCGTGATGAGAAAAAGGATGTCAGTGAACAAGTACAGGCACTGAAAGAGCAACTACGATTTCTCTCACTAAAGAAAAACATGGAGAGCCCAATGTCGGAACCATCGCGACCATCAAGCAGAGCCCAAATACCCCCAGACGCATCATCGCAACTGGAGATCTGCCGCCTATCGGAAACACTGTCTGCGGTCAACTCTGCTCTTTCCGTGTCTCGTGGTGAATTGAAACGTGTCCAGGATGTCCATGCAGTTGTGTTGAAGGAGAGACATGAATTGGAACAACGATTGCACGAAGCCCAGAATCACGCACAGCGTATTGAACTTCGTCTTCAACGAGACGCGCAAGTCGACATCCCAGTGATGAAAACAGACCAGGAGGTGCAAACGACTGAGAAATCATTCAATACCACAGAAGTGCAGACCGTTATGGACACACCCGCACCAACTCCTGTTGCTGCATCGATCTCCCATGCGGTAATGAGCGCCACCGCATCCACCCAGGTTTCTTTAAACGGCAGGGAACTTGTTGAGCTCGTCCCCTTTCTGGTGGACGCTCAAATTCAGACTGATCCTGCTGCCTCAACGCCCAAGTCACCAAACTTACTGCAACCACCGGGGAACGAAGTATCACCTAGTTTGGATTCGTCGAATCAGCCCACGGCCGAATATACTGTACCACTGGAAATGGAAGTGGAGCACCTTGAGACGAGCAATGCTGCGCCGGCTTCGGGAGAGATATCCGTTGACGAATATAACGCCCAAATTGACATGTTGATGTACAAGATTGACGAGCGAGCCAAACGGTACGAATTTGCTTGTATGCACACGATACTGACGTGATTAACAAATTTTTAATTGCTGATTGATTGTGTTCTGTTGTCGAACATTAGATCGGCTTTGCTGACCGCTTCAAAAGCGATTAATGCTCGTCTGACTGGTGACAATTCATATGTATCTCTTCCTCGACGCAAGTTCTTGCGTAGTCACTACGAACATGACGAGGCTACCGTAAAACACCAAGTCGAGGGTTGCATGCAGAAGTTAGCAACGCAGATTGAGCGATTTTCGGTGACATCCAATAACGGGCGCTTGTCGTCTCAACATGCAGCCTTCGTCCAGCAGGCACTTCATGCTCATGTTGCAACTCTTCCTACCGCGATGCTGGAAAAGATGGTTCAGATCGAGAATGCAGTTAATGGAATGATTACGCGGGAATGGATACCTGACGAAAAGTCTCGAGAGCTCGCTTTGAAGCGGTTGACTATTAACATCGAAGAGAAGAACAAGCAAAGCCAAGGGTTGGTACGCCAGGCAATGTCTGCCTTTATCAGTCACTCACCTCCTGACAAAAACTCTACTCCGCGTGGTGCATTGCACATTTCTACGCCCTCCAAAGCGAACGATCACGGATTTACGAATGCTCTTGAATCTGAACAGGCAATCCAGCTGAACGACAACACTATATCCGAGATTAAAGCAGCTTTGGCCGACACGATGGGTGCTGCTCCGATTGCTATTTTTCCCGTGTCTCGAGTAGCATCGTCTGAAACGACGGAGAGCAAGCCTTTTGGATTCCGAGCGCCTACAACAGGTGTTGATGAAATTGAGGGTGATCCAATGCACTGTGGTCCAATCCCACGCGATGATATCGATCACTCAGCTGGAGCAAATATTGTGCTTTCTGAAGAGCTCGATTCCGAGGGAAAGCATTCTGCAGTGTCCCACCAACGTTCAGGGAATAATGATGGCTTCTTCGTCATTGAACAGAGCGACAAGAACCAACTGCTAGATATCATTGAGAGGGAGCCCATTTCGGAAGGATTACAAAATCTACGTGTTGTTTCGGTCGCTCCACGGACGTCAGATGCCTATTTAACAGAAGAGAAAGCACCAGCACCGCTTATTCCGGTTGATGCAACATCAAGAGCAGGGGGTGAATATGATGCTACGGTTGCTGTTCAATCCAAACTCGTTGTGGGCGCTGACAGTGAAACGCAGCAAAACGAGGTGTCACCCAATTGTTCTGATCACCATGGCTCGAGTGAATTGCCAGTAACAAACGCGATGTCACCGAACGATACTATTCTCCATGGTGATCATGCAATATCCGACGTTGCAAGCCCTGAAATTACTGTCCACCACGACATGAGCGATGAAGAGATCGCGGAACTTACTGTTGTGGAATTTGGGCGGCATGATGTTATTGAAGACTTAGCCACCTCGCAAGATAATACCCAACATGGTGCAAAACCTTTTGGTAGGTCTAGTCAGCGAGAACCAGAAACGAATGCCATGACAGCGCTACGATCTAGCAGTGGTAGTAGAAGTGGTTCTTCAATTTCTCAGTCATTGGTGGCTTCGTCTGAGCTGTCATTCAACGCAAGTCTTCCTAGCTTGGGGAGCACTGGGGGCGTAAGTGAGATGGATATGTCACGCAGCTTTGGTCGATCTTCAGGGGATGAGCTTCCGAAGGTACGTATTATTTGCGTGTCATGTTCTTGAACACCATCTACGTAGAGGTGTTTTAACTCTCGCCTTGTTTGTGGCACAGCTTGCTGAGTGCGCTGAAGCATCCAACCCCGATGATACGGCAGAAACCACTGAGATCAGATCGATCACTCAAGCCGATGACGACCAGAATTTGAGCCACAGTGACGAGCAAATGGTTCCTTCCGTATTGAAAGTGTTGGAAAATGGAGAAAGCCGCCCACCTAGCCCAACGACTGTGTCAGAGCGCGCACCAACCACAAATGCTGTTGCAAGCGTCACCAACATCACGAGTTTTGACGACCTCGACATTGAAGAAGTAGAACTTACTTAGTGGGGTGCAAACGAAAGGGATCAAGTCTAATTCATGCGAGTTCGCGCGTCTACTATGACATGACGGGTAGTAACATGGATAGCTCAACTCGTGAACGGGCAAAGCTCGAATTTTGCCCATCCGTTCTTAAGAGGTCTTAACGGATGACATGCCCCCAGCCTGAGCGACAAGTTCATTCGTCTTGGCCTTGTACTTGTCGTGCATTGCGTCGTCTTTAGCCACACCGACATCACCCTTCTTGTACATCACCGCAAGGTTATGGCACGCTGGTGCGAAATTGGCATCGCACGCGTATTCCAAGTAGGTTTTGGCCATGACTGCATCCCGCTGGACTCCGTTTTTGCTACTATTGCCGGAAGTCGCGCCCGTCAAGTACATGGATGCCACCTTGTTGCAGCTGCTGGCATCTTCCCGTTCACACGCCTTCTTGAACGATTCCAGACCTTTCGTGACGTCCTGTAAATGGCACATCATAATCCGGAAGGATAAATACGACGGGCAGGTCAAAGCGATGCATGCGCCTTAAACAAAACGCACCTGGGGGCGGCCAATGCCGTTGTTGAGCATGAAGCCAAGGTGGTGACAAGCCTGCGCGTGTCCTCCTTCACACGCTTTCTCTGTCCTCAATGATCACGGTCAACATATTGCCATCAGAATGGATCAGACCACCTTGCTGAGATGCGGGATACACGAGATCCGGTGAAATGCAAACGAGATGTGTAGGTACCAAAGAGATTGATGGCATCCGTATCGTTTAACTCGACGCCTTTGCCAGCAACTACAACAGAGGAGTAAACACGAGCAATGAGGCAAATTCCCCTCCCAGTGTATTACAACTCCATCCAATGCACACGTACGCTTGAGTCTGCCCAAATTGAAGCACGACGCAGAGTAGTCGTTCTTGTCACAGTTGAGCTTGTACATCGCCGCTGCTCCATCACAAGGCGAAGGAATCCATGCATTCCTCAGTTCATACATATACCCGCTTTAACCAACCTGCTACACAGACGAGTTATCTACACACAGGTAGCTTGAGGGGCACAACGCACCTGCATCCTTGTAGTTCTTGTCCACAACCGCGAGCCACTCTCCCCAGCTATGGCACGCGCTGGCATCGCCTGTTCAACAAAGCATCGATCGTTTTCGTCAATTCTAGATAGCCGTAAACGTTGACACCTCGCTCACACACAGCAGAAAGGCACCAAACCTTACCATCTCCGTCGTTGCAGTTGGATCTGAACTCGTAATGACGCTCCTCCAACTGCTGGTTCACACGCCGGACCTCGTCCGGGCTCGCATCACTGCTACGCACCATTGCCGCTATCGGGTTAATCACGTGTGGTGTCGATGGTCCCGTATTGATGCGCGTCAATGATGCACACGCGAGACGCATGTGGAACACTGTGCCACATACTATTGTGAACCGGTGTGTGGGATTCTGACGGGTACTGGTATTCAGCACCCAATCACAAATTGCTCCCGCTAGATGTGGTCCACGCTATTTAGCTTACTACTGAAAAGCGACTTTACATCTGAACTTGTGCTGAAATCATGGTTCAAATCGCAATTGCACGCCTGAACGCCTTAGATGTGCAACCGCCACGTTCAAGGCGAATAAGTTGAGCTTGCAACCACAGTTCCCATCATGTAAATTCGGAGCAGCACGGGTACCACAAATACTTACTCGTCAGCAATCACTACTGCACTCGGTTTGACGTCTACATGGGTAGGCCGATCTGTTCTTCGCGCTCTAGAATTGTAGGTTCACGGAGAACACAGAGAAGAGCAAGGAATCTCAACGACGGACGTGACGCAAGGGATACCGGTAAATAGTAGAAATTACAGCGACAGGCTTCGTGGTCATGCCCGCAACATGCCGCCACGTCACGCCGTTCCCCTGACCACAGTGATCACCCCCTCAGTGCACGCGCTGGGCAGGGCAGCAGCATGTTCTGTATCGAAATTTGTGGCAAGAGTCATCGTCCAGTCGCTATGAGGGACCCGGGGTGAAAACAAAGGTAGATGACATGGTTCTGCACGCTAAAACTCCGATTCTGCATGAGGTTTTTTACGCGAATATCACAAAATATCCAAAATCCAACCATCTACGGTGTGATCTGGGTCTTTTTTCCTCCGGTAAATTGGATATTTCCCTCCTTCCCCCCCCTCCCTATTCGCTTTTGTTTCCCCTTTCCGCCTGTTTTTTTTTTGTATACTAAAAGTTGTTGGTGTTTTCTCTCTCCCCCTCTCTTCTTCTGCCAACCAACATTTTGGCCTACACACACACACAGGCAGCTGAACGGCGGAGGCCTTTCAACTGCTCGCTGTATACAAAAACTCACCTCAACCGGAGCAGCTCCACCGCTCTACCTGTGTGAGTTGCCTCTCTGTGTGAGAGCAGACCTCCATTCCGCAACCCACCGCAGGCGCGCGCGTGGATGAATGACCACTAAGATGAACAGCGTCATGTCGCCCATGCGCATGCCCACGCCGTTGCAGCCTCGGCCCATGGCCGCGGCACCAGGGCAGGGGCAGCAGACCCACATGCAGCAGCAGCAACAACAACAACAACAGCGACCGTACCACGCACAAACGCGGCCGGGTGACGAGGGAGGGTATGCGGCCCGGCGCATGGCCTCGTCGCCGGGGCAGCAACCGCAGCACGCGTATGCCATGACGAACTGGCCGCGCGGCAACCGCATGCCGTCGCCTGACCCACAGCGCCTCGCGCGGCAGCACCTCCACGACCGCGAGCTACGGCAGCGACACGCTCCGCAGCAGGAGCCGGAACTCGTGCACCGCCAACAACTGCAACTGCAACCTCAGCTCCGCCAACGCCAACAACGCCAACTCCAACACCAACACCAACACCAACACCAACAACCCCTGTCGCAGCAGCACCCCCGCCAACAACAACTGCCGCCACCACACCAACGCCCACAAGACGTGGTGGCGTGGCGCGTGGCCGTTGACCCCAAGACCAAGCGGCCCTACTACTACCACCCGGTGACCCGCGAGACGACATGGAAGAAGCCGGTGGCCATGGTGGAGCAGGAGAAGCGCGAGCGTGCGCAGTTCTTCGCCACCATGGAGAGCAACATTCGCTCCAAGCTGCGTGCCGGTCACTGGTTTCGAGACTCGCTCACAAGCCAGCCCACCGCGGACGAAGACGAGGAGGACGACCACGACAATGGGAATGACAAAGACGACGTGCGCGAGCCGGAGCACGAGCAGGACCACGACCACGACCACGACCGTGACGATGACGATGGGGTGGTGGACCTTGCTAGCTCGACGACCACGAGTACAAGCTGCCGTAGCTCGTTGAGCAGTTCGACGGACGTGAAGAAGGCGCCAGCGCTCTTGGAACCAACTGTGGACTTGACCAACCAGACGGAGAACGGGCACGGTGAAGACGACGAAGGGGACGAGGATACGATTCGAGCCAAGGTGATTGCCGCGCGGGTCAAGGCGCCCATGCTGTTTCGCACGCTATCGTCGTACGAGACACCCGTGGTCGGCGCCACCAAGACGCTGCCCAATGGGAACGTGGTGGCCATTCCGTCGCCCATCCAGGAACGTGTGCGACTCGCGGTCATGGATGACCGCACTGCGCCCACGCAGCACCAGCGCCGCTCGCAGAGTGACAAGCACTTGATGATGCAGAGGAATCAGCAGAATCTCTTATCGCTGCATGCTCGTGCGTCCGATACGGAGGCCTACATGCGAAGCGATCTCGCCGGTCTCGTGGACACGCTAGTGGATGAACCCGTGGATACACACGGTGTCACGGATGCCGCTGTGATTCATACCCCCGTGCGGCCGTCCCTGAGCGCGAGTGCATTGGGTGGTGTGTTTGGCAATGCGACCCTGCGGACGCCTCTGCGTCGTCGGTCCAACAGTACTAGCACCATCTTCGTGCGCATGGGGACCATGAACGCGCCGGATCAAGATACAACCATCCAGTGCGTGGCCACCGTGCTGCGCGCGCATCTCATGGAGGCACAGGCCGCGCCCTTGGTCGTGGACCCACGGTTTGCGATCCTTGTGAATGCGCGTGACCTGCACGCCAACGTGGTACCGTCATTGCAGGAGATTGGCGCGTTCATTACGCACGTATTTTCGCGTGCGCAGATGGAATCGGAGTGCATCATCATGAGCCTTATCTACGTGGAACGACTGCTCAAGGCGACCATGGGCGCGTTGCAGCTGCAGCCGGGGAACTGGCGCTGCATTTTATTCTGCTCCATGGTTATGGCGTCCAAGGTATGGGATGATCTCAGCATGTGCAACGCTGACTTTTCCAAGATCTGGCCCGAGCTGTCGCTGCGTGAAATCAACGAACTTGAGCTCGTGTACCTCGGAGCGGTCGAGTACAATGTGCGTGTGTCGGCAGTGTCGTATGCCAAATATTACTTCCATTTGCGGTCCATGTGTGCCTCGATGGGGATGCTGGCCGCGTTTGACGAGAGCGCACCCCTCAACTTGGAAGGTGCGCGCAAAATGCAAGTGCTGTCGGAGGAATACCAGGAGCGCTCCAAGCTCATGCCCGCTCCTCGACGCCGCAGCGTGACCATTACGACGACGATTGACTCGGAGGGGTGCCCGTTGGCTTTGCATAGTCGTTCGTGGACGCCAGCCACTGCCTCGCCTGCTGCTAGTCTTGAACAGCTTGTGCACATGCAAGTGCGTGGCGCAGGTGGGGCCACATTATCGTCTCTCCATCGTGTCACTGCCAAGTAAGCGTGTGCGAAAGAGTGGATGGATCAGTTGTGCATGCCAAGAGAGCGGTCGTGAGCAAGCCGTGAAGAAGACAATAAAACCCGGACGTCACCAAGGAAAGCAAATATCCTTGGTGAGGTGAAGAAGAGCCACGACCGCCGCAGTCATGTGTGCGCGTGCGTGCAAGTGCGTGTGAATGGATGGATGGATGTGCATGTACATGTGAAGTTCTTGGTGTGTGCCAACAAGATCGAACGAGTGAGCGTATGAGCGTGAGAGAGATAGCACGCGTGCGCTCGAGAGCGAGAGAGAGAGAGAGAGAGAGAGCAGAGATGAGTGTGAAAAATTCGTGTGTGGAGCGTGTGTTTCCTGAATGTAGCCCGAGAGCCAAAGACGGGTAGAAGCAGTGTGTAGCTTTTGATGTGGAGCAGGCGGGAATGATAGAAGCAGGAGCATGGGATCTCAAGGTTTGTCGATCATCCGCAGTGGCGTGGTGAAGGTTCCTGATCCTGTGTTCCTCTTTTTGTCTTCTCTGTAGGCGTGTAAATAAGAATGAAAAAACCAAAGACAAAGACCCTTTTGACAACAAACAAAACTCTTCTATCTTTTCGGTTCGCGCATGGAAATTGTCTAGCGCTTGCCCACCGTGAGGTGATCACGTATTGTTATGGCTGAATTAGGAACGAATGACGGAGTTTACGTACTGTTCGAGCCATTCGAGGATATTTTGATGGCCGCTAAGCGAAGGCGGTAGCACGGTGCCGACAGCCGAGTCGCTGTCTCGAAGCCGAGCTCGCAGCACAGCGCGGAATGCCTCCTGCTCGAGAATTTCGCACGGTAGCCACGCAAGTGGTGGTACCAAATCACTTGCAGCCTCAACCTTGGCTACACCATTAGTAGTGGTAGGTATTTCCCCGCAGTCGTAAGGTGGTGGCAGCATCGACTCTTCGTCAATGCTTTTTCCCGTATGACCTGTTGTTTGAGTGTGTGTCTGGTCGAGCTGAGGGTCGTCGTCGTCCTCTTCATTCTCCTCGTTCTCTAATTCTCCAGGACCATCAAGCACACCTTGAAGTTGTAGAAGCATTCGTTGAAACTCAAGGTTGCTACGCTCATCACTGGATTGAGGTGTCGTGGGTTCGGACAAGCTATCAAGTTTTTCGTCACCACCTGTCACGATTTCTTGTTCCGCTTCGTTGTCGTCTTCGTCGTCAATCCATTGCGGACTCGGTGGAGATACGATGATGGGCGCCGGAGGCGGAGACACGGCGACGGTGGTATGCTCTGTTTTACTTCCCACGTCTCGATCGGATTGAGGTTGATCACCGCGTCTCTTTTCGTTCCCGATGATGCCATCACTGTCAAAGTTGGGCAGGTTCTGCACAAGAATGACTGGGTCGTCCAGTGGTGTGGCCGGCTTGGCCAGCGCCTTCTTACGCGCTTGAATGTCGCGTCGCATAGCCTCACGACGTCTTGCTGCTTCAAGTGCCACAGCAGACTCTTTCTTCAGACCATGGCGCAGTGGTACAGGTCCGACCACGTTGTCGCTGGCCTTGGAATTCACCGCACGACTGGATTCCACCACCACCGCTGCTATCGTTGAAAGAGGAGGTGGTGGTGGCGGAAGAGAAGAAGGGGGGGTGACTGGTAACGAGGATGATCCAAGTTGCTGAAGAAGTCGCTGGCGCTGGCCGTCCCACTTGCGGGATCGCGTTGGTAAACGGGCATCGAAAAATCAATAAGACCAGTCAATGTGAGTTCCCAAGAAACAAGGCCTTTTACGGCTACCAGGCAAGTCGACGATATTCCTAAAGATGCGTACCTGGACGTTGAACGCTGCAATCCGGTCACTCATGGGCGCTCTTGTTACTGGCGGGACTGGCGCCTTCTTATGAAACTTAGCTCCTTCTCGACGGACCCCGGCCATGGGCTTCACTTTGTCTTTCAGTGGACGGGCTACATCCCCGCCTGCCCTGGTCCCAGTCTCTTTCTTGGGCTGCAGCAACCGACGCTGATCTACACTGAGACCACCTGCGGTGCCATTGACGTTACTTCCTCGCACCCGCAACGCCTTTTGCGGTTGTGGTGGTGTCTGCTTTTCTTTTGCCTTTGGTTGTTGCACGAGTCGTCTAGGTGATGTGGGCGCGAGCTTCCGCACGTTCACACCGACACCGACACCGACACGCCCCCCGTTTCTCTTCTTCACTGGCATTGCATTTTGATTGCCCTGCGCAGCCTCTTTTTGCCTGTTCGCTGACGCATCCTGCCTTGGTCGGGGAGCAAGTCTCTGATCTCCCAAACGCGGCGCGACGGCAGGTGCTGGTGGTGGCATGGGTGTTGGTCTTGGCACTGAGCGCGGAGCCGGTGAAGCAGCAGGTGTTTGCTTGGCGCGATTGCGAAGAAGCACGGCTTCTGCACGACGAATCACATCCGACCGATGATCAGCTGCGCCAGCGACACGAGAAGGCGAGGCAATAGCGGCACTGTGCTTCTTCGGTAGCGACGGTGGTGGAGGAGGAGGAGGCAGCAATGGTGTAGGCTGGTTGGTCCTGGGCTTACGGAAGATGTTGTGTCCATGCAGGACTGTGTGGTTTAATTCGTCGGCCAGTGCGCGCTCCGATAAAAATCCCTGGATGCGCTCTAGGATCAGAGGACGTCGAATGATTTGGTTGATACTAGGTCTCTCACGTGGCGTCAACCGTAGCATCTCGTGCACCAATGCTACAAATCGCTCACCGTATCGGCCGTCACCGCCATCACCGCTGCCGGTAGCTCGTGGTACCATGGCCACGAATCGACCGGCCATGATGTTTTCAAAGAGTTGGCGCTGGCTGCGCCCCGTGAACGCATGCTGGAACGTGGCCAGCTCGTAGAGCAGGCAGCCCAGGCTCCACACGTCCGTCTTGCCATTGTAGCGTGCGCCCCGGCAAATCTCGGGCGACGTGTAGTAGGGTGTACCCGTCTGCGTTTGCGCGCAGGCCATGGTGTGGGCTAGCACAGCTGCCACGCCAAAGTCGCCGAGTTTGACCACGCGCGCCTGCGTAAGGAAGACATTTTCTGGTTTAATGTCGCGGTGCAGGATCTTGCGGTCATGCAAGTGCTTGAGTGCGAGGCAGATCTGCGTGAGCAGGTCCAGTAGCTCGCTCTCCGTGAAGTGGCGCGCGGATTGAATGCGGGACTGCAGTGCCTGGCGTAAATCGCCGCCATCGGCGTACTCGGTGACGATGCAGAGCACGTTGGGCGATGGCGTGAAGCTTTCCCGACAGGAGATGATGTTGGGGTGATCCAGTGCCGCAAGCAGACGCGCTTCTCGCATGGCTGTCGCGCGATCACGTGGGTCCATGCGAATCTCTTTTATCACGTACTGTCGGGTAGCGGTGGGCCCATGACGATCGCTATTGTCACCAGGTGCAGGCTTCCGCGTGGCCAGGTACGCACAGCCAAAGCTGCCCTGCCCAATCTTGCGCACCTTGATGTACTTGTCCATTGCAGGCACGAAGAGTTGAGGGGGGGGGGGAGCAAAGCAAAGCAAAGCAAGCACGAGTGAGAGTACGAACGACTCGAACCGCCTCAAATGAAGTAACGAAGCGTCGTCGTCCCGTCCTGTTTGGGCACTCTCACACTATCATTTACAATATCGAAATCCCAAATCCGATTTTCCACCACGGGCAAAGCGAGTGAGCGTCTACACGGACGAATGCTGCTGTCTTGACAGCGTATGACCCCTGCCACGGCTCACTACCAGTCGTTCATGTAAGCATGGAGCGCATACAGCCGCGTGAACGTGGCTCAGCCGTGACGATGACAACCAACACGACCACCGTATTACCAGGCGCAACGTCCAATCCAGTCTCGCCACGCCCCGAGGATGCCCTCGCCGCCGCCGTGTTTCCCTCATTAGATGTGGACCCCGTCACGGGGCTGGACCCAGTGCTTTACACGGGTGCCGTGAGCCCGAGCAAGACCCGATTTCAGCGCAAGCCGCCACTCGTGGACAGACGCCGCGAGTATGCGCAGCACAAGTCGCACCAGTTTGTAGCCACCACGGTGGACACGATCACGGACCACCATGCGCGCCGTCAGGTGGAGCAGGAGGAGGCCTTTGACCGCGATAACCATGCGAATCAGTTCCGCACCCACTTTATTGAGACCCGGCTCGCGACCTGCGGCATCCCGACGCTTAACACCATGGATGTGCTCATCAGACGAGAACGCCAGGCAGCCACGGTCAAGACCAGGGCCGAGGCCGAGGCTAACGCGACGGCCGGAGTACCACAATCATTGGCGGTCGGCAAGCCGGGCAAGCCTCAGAAGCGCTCAACGTCGGAGCGTGTGCAGGACGCGATCCGTGAGGCCTACGGCAGCCGTACACTGGACCTCAAGGCGCTTGAGCTGGTGCACATCCCGCGTGAAGTGTTCTCCACTCTCCTGCTTCAGCTTGGCCGGTTCATCACGTGCGTCAACATCAGTCGTAATTCGCTGCGTGAGGTACCCAACACGTTTGTGGACGCATTCCGTCAGGTGGCCGTGCTGAATTACAAGGAGAACGCGCTGGACGTGCTGCCCACGGCAATCCAGTCACTGGCGTTCCTCACCGACTTGAACGCTGAATGCAACCAACTACGAACGCTTGGCGCGCCACTGCCGAGCTCGCTAACGCGGCTCGTACTGAGTCGCAATCGACTGCGCACGTTGCCCAATGCCCATGATCTGTCCAACCTCGTGGAACTCGACCTCGCGCACAACTTTCTCGAACTGCTGCCGCCGGGTGTGACCCATCTGGGCAACTTGCAAACGCTCACGTTGACAAGTAATCGGATCGTGACGCTCGCGCTTCAGCCTGTCTTCACACAGCGAGCAGACGAGGGCCGTGATCATGCTGTGGTGGCAACCAATGCGGCAACGATGACGATTGAGGAAGAGAAGAAACTGTGGCGCGTGGAAAACGACCCAGAGGCGAACCACAGCGCCGTGTATTTCCACACAGTGACCAGGGAGGTGACGCGCATCCCGCCGTCCTGCTTCCGCGCGCCCGTGCCCATGCTCCCGATTGGCAAATCCGCCCAAGTGACCCAGCAACGGAAACGGGACGAGCCGTGGCTGGCGCAATTCCCAGATGGATGGGAGATCACGTTGGGTGGGCGGTGCATTAACTTGCTGTCGACACTCAGTGGAGGCAACGGCTCTATGCCGTCGACACCTGCCACTGCACCACCACACACGGCGGCATCAGGCGGGTCACTGCAATCCATGAAACTCGAGTTCATGCACCACCCCACGGAGCAGAGATTTACAGAGATTCCGGCCGCGATGGACAAGTGGGGTGAACTGCACCGGATCCATGCCCTGCATCTCTCGGGAAACCAATTACGCGATCTACCACCATCTATCGTACGTTGTGCACCTGGTCCCTGAATCTCTGGATCCGTGCAATGGCTTGGTCTTCTTATGAAATGTTGTAAACAATATCCATTTCTGTAGGGCAAGCTGGTGCGATTGAGAAGACTGGAGGTGGAAAATAATCGCCTGCTCACGCTACCTGACACGTTCCAGGACATGAACAAACTGGAATGCGTTCGTCTCGGCATGAACCGACTCATGGAGCTTCCACCATCGTTCTACCAGCTTTGCAGCCTTACCGAGTGCGTACGCAACTTCGTCATTCACCGTCGGTAGCTTTTCTGATGGAGCTAAGATGACTACGTGTTTTGGGAGACATGGCTACATTATGCTGACAAATGATGCGATGGGTGAATTGGTCGGTAAATGAATGGATTACCTTCTGGGGTTTCTGTGTATCACGCAGCCTGGATCTCAAACTCAATCGATTCGAACGATTCCCAGATGCCATTGGGGAGCTGCAACGCCTTTCCGTCCTGGACCTGAGTTCCAACGCGCTCGAGATGCTGCCCTCCGGATTCCTGCGGCTCAAGAAGCTCACTACGCTTCGATTGCAAAACAACCACGCGCTCGTTCGCATGGGTGGCTTCACGACAGAGGCAGTCACCAATGGAGATATTGCACAAGTCGTCTGGCAACTCAAACACCAGCTATTATGCGAGGAGCGGGGTGGAGGTGCCCCCGTACCAGAGTCCCGCGTCATCGGTGTGGGCGAGGAAGTGTGGTCAACACAGCTGCATCTTCAGCGCGAGTTCGCCGCTGCCGTCACCCGTGCGCAACAGACCCACGTACTTGATTTCCACTGGAAGCATCTGACAATCGATCAGTTTCCCGCCACGTTCTTCACATCGCTCGCTTCACTGCAGGAGCTGAGGCTCTCGGGCCACACCCTCACCGAGATCCCGGCAACGTTCTCGTACCTCAGTGCGCTGCGTGTGCTTCATCTTCGCAAGAACAAGATTCAATGTATTGACGACACCATCTTTTCGTATGATCCACCAATCGTCTCCAGACTCTGCGAGCTCGATCTGGAATACAATCAACTTGTGCACTTGCCGGCATCAATCGGCAGCCTCACCCAGCTACGCGTACTTCGCGCGGGTAATAACCAGATTGAGGCGCTCCCCGAGTCGATTTACCAGCTCACGCAGCTCACCTCGCTTCATCTCGCGCATAATCACATGAAGCAACCGTCATCTGCCCTGGGCTCTCTCGTGGCCCTCGAGCTGTTGGATCTGTCCTACAATCAACTCCAGACTCTAGACTCAATGGCGTTCCAGGAGCTGGCCCGGCTCAAAGTGGTTCGCGTCAATATGAACGAGCTCGTGGACCTGCCACGTTCATTGGCATCTGCACCGATCCGTGAGCTCTATGTGGCGGGGAATCGGTTTACAACATTACCCGACACGATCCTGCTCTTGCGTGACTCGCTTCATGTGCTCCAGATGCAGAGCAACAAAATCTTCCGGTTACCGGTCGAGTTTGGTGAGCTTTGCCACCTGGAGGTTATTGAATCCGATGGCAACCCCTTTCGCTCACCACCACCCGAGATTATGAAGCTGGGCATCCACGCAATCCGTGCCTACTTGATCAAGCGTTTCGAACGAGTACGTGAGATCACAAAGCTGTTGGACACTGCGCGTCTGCCCTGCGATCCGGAGGCGTTCCTGCAGCCCACGCTCGTACAGCTCATCATTCGCCCACCAAACTGGTCGATGAACCAGAGAAGCGCCCGGATGCAAACCCCAAGCGCTGACCAGCGACCCGCAACTTCATCAAGTACGGCTCTTTCCAGCAGGGACAACTCTTCCATACGCTTACTAGCCAGTCCAAATAGCAGTATTAACTCTCGTCCAACGACTGCCGCTGGCAGTAGTCTCGTGAGTTTGAAGACGAGGACACCGCTGACGGTGGACCCAGACACTGATCGCTGGCGGGGCATGCAATTCCTGTGTGAAAAACACCTCGTGTCTTTCGAACGCGCTGTGGATCGATACGTGAATGGCGCCTTCTACTTGCTCTCCCCCGA
The DNA here is from genome assembly GCA_023336285.1 of Pythium grandisporangium. NCBI lineage: Eukaryota > Oomycota > Peronosporomycetes > Pythiales > Pythiaceae > Pythium > Pythium grandisporangium. The sequence goes on from JAADWT010000153.1 coordinate 27,557, forward strand.
TCTGCGTGGTGCCGACCTCGTGAACACGATGCTGCTGCAAAAGCAGTTCTTCTTGGCACAGACACACCGCGAACAGGTCGTGCGCGATCTCGTGCGACTCTGTGAGTTGGTGCATCGCAAGCGATGGCTCGATAAAGTGGATTTCCGATACGACCTGGAACGGCCATGGGGGCGACTCGGTGAGCTCGTGGGCGTGTACTCAATCAATCCACGCGCGCTCTTTGATGACCACAACGAGCTACCCAGCGTGCTATCGGTGATTCGCACGCGTGTGTACCATGGCTTTGAGGAGGAGGCCTTTGAGCATGATGAGGCCACGGTGGTGGATGCTATCTCGCATTTCGTGGGTGTCTTTGGGCCCGTGGGGCTTGTGCATGACGAGGTGCCCTTCAAGTGCGCCTGTGAAGAACTGCTGCGTGTTCACAAGCAGCATGTGCCCTGCTTTCGCTCTGGCTGGAGTATCGTGCAAGTCGTGTATACGCCCGAGGAGGCGGATCGCCGTGTCCGTGATGAGCAGACTATTCGAGATGCGCTTCTAGCGCTTCGGCCGCAGGTGGCGACGTTTCTCGCGACCCAGGACGGGGAGAAGCGCTTCCATGGCGAAGTGGCCAAGATCAAACTGCGGTTACGTGGCGAGATCAAGCAGGATAAACCTGAGCTCAAGAAGCTCATAGCGCGATACGAGAAAAGGCGCAAGGCACTGAACCGAGTCAAGAAGAAGGAACAGAAGGCGAAGCAGAGGGAGGTCAAATCGCCTGGTGAGATTGAGGCACGCGAGAAAGAGGAGGCCCAGCTGTTGCGTCTACAAGATCGCGTGGAAACTTGTCAAAGGGAGATGAATGCCAAGCTCACGAAACTGAGCCAAGGTTTCCAGGCCTTCCAGGAAGACGTCATCTCGATTTTGTTGGAAAGCGTAAGCGTAGAGGTGCAGAACCGCTTGCTGAGGCAGCAGCGACAGCGCGCCATTGAATTAAATCTGCGTCGCCCCTGGGATGGTCCCAGTGGACGTGACTTTGAAGCGTTCAAGAAGAGGATACGACGCCAGATGCAAGCAAATGGCACCATGCAAAGTGAGGAGAAGGACGGCGGGAAGGGCAAGGTAGAAGGAGAAGAAGATGGCGGAGATGCGGAACAGAAGAAGAAAAATGATGGGGACGACGACGATGGCACGAGAAGCGATGACAACAGCGAGGTCAGCGATATCTCCTTTGACGGCTATGAAGATCTGGTCAGTAATCTTGCCGCAGATGCACGCGCGAGGGAGCGAGCCAATGGTACCGATAATGAAGATACTGAGGGCAACGAAGATGGTGATGATGGCGGGGGCGATGGTGAAAGTGAAGATGAAGACGAGGATGAAGAACACGACGATGATGAAGAAAATGGTGCCTTTGACGAAAATTCGTAGAAGCGATGCGCTATTAATGCAATTTTGGTAACGACACAAACGGCAACAGAGCGGACAGGGAAAACTCGAGGGATTGTGAGCAGTACCTTTCGATAGACAAGAACATATTCCCACCAGCGCATTGTGAACTCCGTTTATTGTACCTCCCTGGCGGGTTACACATCCGATCAATCAACCTTCCGTGGCCTTTCTGCCATCGCACGTGCATACCCACGGGATTGGAACGTAACACACGAACACACACGGACACCCTCGCGTTCCTTACGAGGATGGAGTCGACGGCATTGAGTCGGTGGCGGGCGGTGCCTTGTCACGGGGCTTCCGCGGCACACGCATGAGCACACCGTCGATCACGGGGTACCGCTCTGCGAACGATGGCGTCCGTGGCGTCTGGAGAAGCGTCTGGTACACGGCATCACGGCGACCAGGAGACTCGTGCAAGTGTCGGAATTGCTTGAAGACTTTCATCGCGTATTTTGCATCAATCACTGGGTCGTGATCCGCTTCCTGAAACACGAGATCAGCGAAACAGCAAGAGCAACAACAAGAGAGGAGGCCATCCCTCAGTACCACGACGGTACGTCAGTCAGGTTGCACTCCGACGACGTTGGACGGAGATAGTACCCTCAAGTTAAGGTGGACAAGAGCAAAGCGAGTTGATAATTGGTTAACGGGCGTCGCACCTGGATGTCATCACCCAACAGGTATTTGGCCACGTGGCGTAGGGAGAAATATCGGTAGCGGATGGTGCCGTTCTTGGACTGCATGGGGATGCGGAAGAGGTCGGCCACATCGAACATATCCTTGTAGTCGGGACCTCGCGTCAAACCAAGCCATTCCAGATCCTTCTTAATGGATTGCCCCACAATTACGCTATCGGCTGGCAAGATCTCACGAAGCTGAACCAGTGCCTCGGGAAGGCTCGGTGCCCCCACAAGGTTGCTGGAGACGTTCGCAAGTCAAGAACAAACAGTGGGCCGTTAGGAAAAAAACAACAACAACAACAACGAGTTATGGCCAGAGTAGTGAGAGCACTGGGTCCTGTACCTTTCGGAGATACCTATGTACATAGGATAGCATTGCCCGTGAGAGGAGGGAGGGGGTAAACGAGGTAAACAACAAGCAGACATCAGGACGAGGTTCAAGCAGAGCAACACCAAGTACAAACCCGTAGCAGTGGTCCTTGTTGCTATATGTAGTACCTGTGAGCTGCGTGAGGTAGCTCACGATGGGCTTCTCGGGCTTGACGTGCTGATCGTAAAACACCTCTTCCTCCTCGTTCACCATCGCGATTCGCGCCACATCCCGATCACTACCGACCAGCCAGACAGCGAGACGCAAACAACAAAGGTATGGGGGATTTCAGTTCCGAGATCACGCCATCCATCAACGCCACACCATCGCACATGCACTTGTCATTAATTCAGCATGACATGGCATGGGATGGTATGGAATGACAGCGCTTTCACGAGAGCACTCACTCGACTCCTGGCCCCGTCGCGACACACTCGACGTCAATCGCGAAAAACTACAACCATCGTCATCACATAAATCCATACCCAGTTAGTTTTCAACACAGACAATTACTACCAAGTAGTACCGCAATCACGCAGGGTGGCACCAGTTTCTTTCAGGGCGATTCGCAACGCACCGGTCCTTCGATCTCACGCGTGAGCACGGGCAGGATCTCGCTGATGACTTCGTAGTTGGCCTTCTTGGACGGATTCGCCTGGATCTGCAGCTTCCGCCGTGGCTTGCCCAGACCATACCCGTTGCCATCGCCATGCACATGCACATGGTCATTCCCATTTCCATTCGCACTCATCTCCCCATGCCTGTCCCCAGTGTCATTCGCATGCCCACCATCGTGTAATCCGTCATCGAATGGGTAGCCTCCATGCAGTGAATGCGATGTGGGCAGCGGCGGTGGTGGCGGCGGTGGCGATGGAGATTGCGCGTGAAGCATGGCCGCATACGGCAATGGGTAGGCCGTGCCGAGATGCGCAAACGGGCAGGCGCCGCCGTTGCGGCAGCCGGCCTCGGTCGGGTAGAAGCGGCAGGGCAGCGGCGCCGCCCCCGAGGGTAAGCCCATGACCGCTGCCGTCGCGTACGGGTTGCCGGGGCTGTACGAGGCCATGGCGCCGCTGGTGGCGCTGCCGTGGGGCTCGTACGTGGTCTGGCGCGGGTGATGATGATACCCTCCGTGCGAGTGGTGGCCACCGCCCTCGGTCATCATGGGTGGTGGTGGCTCAGTCGCGGCACCAGTCCCGTGCCGGAAGGTGCATGAGGTGCCACGCAGACAGCCGCCTGGCGACTGATAGAAACGGCAGGGCGCAGCTGTTGGTGCTGGTGCTGGTACCGATGCTGGTACCGATGCTGGTGCTGGTGCGCTCATGGTTCCGGAAGGCTTGCTTGCGCTGCTCTGCTCTGGCTGCTGGTGCACGGCGTCACGCCGCAATGCAGAGGCGCAGATCGAGATGGAGCCAGAGAGAGGACGAGCCTTCTGCCCACGCTGCAGGCTAGGGGCTAGAGGCTACTACAGGTTACAGGCGACCTGCTTGGTGATGCTAGGCTGCGCCGCTGGTGGAGCTCGTCGAGTCTGGCCGGGTGGATGGAGTGAGTGACTGCCGTCCTGTACAGTGTAGTGGGCGTCTCCAGTGACGGTGACGTCCAAAAGAGAGGAGAGCAAGACATGGGAGCACCAGTTTTCAGTTTCAACGGGAGTACCGGTATATTTGAACAGGACAGTCGTGTGCGTTGCAGGAAGCATGGTGGTCATTGCCGCAACATTGGAAATGGTACTCGACGGAATGTAGGTCGTGTGGACTTTTTTGTTTAGTTATGGAAGTTATGGACGCGCGATTCCGGAGATTTTTTTTTTTTTT
>JAADWT010000154.1:0-31727 GCA_023336285.1 Pythium grandisporangium
CCCCCCCCCCCCCCCCCCCCCCCCCCCCCCCCCCGCTCGACTCCATACAGCTTGACAAATGCCTAGGCATCCTGTTCGCTCCACTTGGAATCCGGCAGCTCTGCTCACCATCCAGCCATCCAGCCACCCGGCCGCCTCTCCGGATTCGGTTTGTTCACTCTCACCGGGCAGCGAGCTCAGTCGCCGGATTGTCATTCGTGAACTTCCTCTGTGCCGGAGATCTCGACTTTTTTCTTCTTCTTCTTCTTTCCAACGCATCACGACTCACTCGACGGAGGATCGTATCATACCGATCACCACTCAAGCACATACCAACGTTATCAATCAATGGCATTCCAGTACATCCCACCGACCATGACCTACGCGTCCATGGACCCGCAGTTCCAGTCCGGCCTGCTATGTGAGGACACTGGCTCGGATGCCTACGATCTCGACGAGTATGCGGCCGCCTGCTACACGCCATTGACGGCGCACGAGACCGAGGAGGTGAACCACCTCCTCATGCTTCCGCTGGATCTCTCGGACTGGCCGTTCGAGAGCGATGACCTGGAGAAGAGCGTACCCACGATGACTATCAGTGGCTCTTCATCGTCGTCGTCGTCGCATCCACTCGCGGTGGAGGCGCGTCTACGACGTGCACGCAGCCCCGAGGAGGTGGAGCTGCGGCGGCAGCACCGCCGGTCGATGCAAAAGGGGTACGAAAAGGGGTACAGGCAGCGCAAGAAGGTTACCCGGGACGTGCTGCGCCAGCAGTGGCTGAACCTGGAATGGGAGCTGAAATTCGCCGTGCAGGACGCGCAGAGCCGGCAGATGCTGTGGCAGGGCGTCGGCATCTCGGCGCAAAAAACGCAGCTGGAGCAGGCCCAGGCCGAGGCCCGAGCGCTGTGCACGGAGAAGCATGTGCTGCAGGCGTGGCAGCGATCGGAAGAGCGGCTATCGAGCGCCATGGCCCTGTTCACGCAGCCCAGCATGCGCGAGAAGATGAACGAGCTCTCATCCAAGCCACGACTCTTCCAGTTCGAGTTTGAATGGGAATAGGAGGCTATTCAGTAGAGGCGGAGGCGACGCGCTGTACTAATATCGCGGGGGATAATGGAGCAATGCCGGACATATATATAACATGAGTGATCCACGTCGTAACACGTACCAATACCGTCATAGCTATTGGCGCGGAAGCCGCCGCCATCCATCGTCAGAGTTGGTCGTCAACGCTTATATTAAGTCGTGTTGCCGTGAGCTGCGGGATGATCGGGTGGCGAGCTTCACTCTGGTAGTTTCGATAGAGTAGTTAGGTAAGAACAAGCGTGAGAAGAGCGAAGGCTGATTGCGCAGCGCATTCGTCGAACGTGAGCGCCAATGACTGGGAGAGAGAGCTCATTTCCGCACGTGAAGACCCGTTTGAAAATCGCCAGTGGTCCAACATGCAGCAAGATAGCGATAGCGCCTCCAAACTTTGGATGCGCCCCACGCCAAACTACTTGTAGCATACGATCATCAAGAGCTATTTCACTGTCACGTGGACTTTAGCGATCATGGGTTGGCATGCTTGAACACTTACAATGGTCTCTGCTGCGATTTGCCCTGGACGCAGCTGCGGTCGGCTGGCTTTCCTCTCGCGAGGAAGAACTGAAACCTACAACAAAGGCTTCACAACAAAGGAATACTGTACACCCTAGAGTGTCACATTTAGAACTGAGCTGCAAGCAACCGCTGCATTACGTTTTAAGTTTTCCACGCCGACCCCAGTCGACATACAGTAACTAACTCGCCACGAGTCGATTTGACGAGCTTCCTCGACACTCCATCGCTGGTAGCGTGACGCCTCATCAGAAATCGCATGGCACCTCGCGGTCCATCGTGTCACTGATGCCATCGTCCTCGAAGCACGTCGCCTTGCCAGCGACGCAGTCTGCGTAAATACTACCGGGAAGACGGAGCTTGCCCACGATATAATGCGCCAGGCCGTCAAACTGTTTGCCCGCGACCACGCAGCCCGCGGCCTCCTGCTGCGCCGCCGCATTCGCATTCACGGCCACGACAGCAAGTGCTAGCACGCTCAGCGCCACACTGGATCCGGTAACGCGCATACTGGATGTGTCGGGAAGATGAGGGAGAGATAGAAGGCGTTCAGTTGGCTTGGTTCGCGTCTGATTGACAAATGCTTCTGGTTTTGTTGGGTCTGAAGTTTGTAATAGTTCACAGCAGATTTTAATCGCCTCTGGGCTGAAAACAGTAAAATATCAACAGTTAGACTAAATTTTAACAGGGTAGTAACTGTAACCCGGCTAAAACTTGACATGCTATTAGTTATGACAGGGTTTATTTAATACAGCCTCCAGTAAAATTTGCGAAAAATGCCAGGGTTTCTTGGGGTCTGGAGTCGATGCTTCAGACATGTGCAGTGGTGACTACAGTTTCCGTTGCTTCTCGCTGGTTAATGAGAACTCCCGGACCAGGGCCTGGCGCCATCGGTTCCAGTGCTGCTCGCAGGTTCATCTATTGGACCGGTACGCCCTTCTTCTTCTCGCGCATAACCAGATCTTGGACCAATGACTCAAACCCTCTCCAAGATACTCAGCGTCCATTTAACCAGGGTGTGTATTCCAAGAGGTTATTGAAGTGATCCTATTTTTCTGGGTGGCTTGACCTGAACATGTGTAGCGCTGGAAACCCATAGGATTCGTGCGTCATCCCTTCTGTTTTTGGGATGAAACGAATTGCAGGCTCGCCCGCCAAACATCTGACAAGCGGCCAACGCGTCCTGGTCTCCTGGTCTGATTAAATAATAGGACACGACACTGGGCACGCTGCAAGCCAACCCAAACTGCATTCTCACTTGAGCCACTGGACATTCATGGAAGAACCCCACTGGACCCACAGGCGTTACCCACGTTAGCACGTCAACTTCAAGAAGCACACAGATTGGCATGCAGGAACTTTGATAATAGTGTGGGTGGGGCCTATCCAGCGGATACTGCGCTGGATAATCGCCCAATGGCGTGGTCCCTGAAGGGTCCAAGGTATCTCGCGAAGACTGGGGTGTATCCCGTACAGAAATCCCCGGCAAATTGGCGGGGGTGGGACTTATCAAGAGGATCAGGTTATTTCGAGGGTTTGAACAAAGTACTAACTTACTGAAATACAGCTATTATGTTGATACTTGTTGCAAAATGTGTCTAAGTGAAGATTGAACGTGGTCTTGGGCGGAGTCGGCATTTTTATGAATGATGGTGAACTCGGAGCGAATGATTTCACAAAGAACACACAAAGCGTGCCAGGCACGCCGTGCCCCCTGGACGATTTTCATTCATACTTAATGCTAGCCTTTCAGTTTTGCTCTCGATTTAGCAACTTCAAAATGCATCCAGAAGATCGGTTCTCAGTTTTTCCCGCACACATCCAGTCAAAATAAACTAATCCAGTACTTTAATGATTTGTTGGTGTTGTTTCCCGAGCATGGTGGATGGGAGGTGCATGAATAGGGGGGGGCGCCAATTTACCGGGGATTTCTGTACGTGGCCACGAATCGGCGTACAGTATACAGATTTTAGCGCCATTATTATCCTTCACGTGCGGGTTTCCCTGGACTCAGTCGTCTAGCGATTGACCGACCACCAACTTTGTGGCTGCAACGCGATCTGCCCACGCTCTACACCGATTAATAATACAGTGGTGTAATCACGCCCCGATTATTAGATCCAACTTGCTCAGGTGCAAACTCTAATTTTAATTAGAGTTTGCACTTGAACACCTGTTGTTGCACATGTGATTTCGTCCCTTGACGTTCAAGGCTCTGGACCAGAGTCTTCCTTGAACGTCTAGTCCTCCAGCCGCCCACGGGGTGATCCCATGTCATCCACAAAGTGCCGACCCATCCGAGTTTCCGCCCAGGCCAAGACGACCCGCCTGCTGTTCGCCTCGCAATGACGCAATACCTCCCCGCTGCATCATCCAAAGCACAGTGTCCTCAAGACATCCCCCCTCCCCCCCTCTAGACTAATGCTCATGCTCAGGCTCGAGGATACGATCACGAGAGCGCCTACAAATGCCTTCTCTTCATTCCGGAATCTGCCGTGACCAGGGACGCACCAGCCACCCTCCCCCCGGCTCCCCTCCCCCTCCCCCCTTCGAGTCATGCGGGGATTCTCCGCTCTAAGCGCGAGTGCACTGGCGCTGGCGGTGCTGGCCACCCAGCCCAGCGCCATCGCAGCCCAGCCCTGCAAAGTGGGCGACCGCGAATTCGACGGCCTCGCGCACTACCTCGTGGGCCACCAGTGGCTCTCGGGTAGCATCTACGCGGACTGCGTGGGCGGCCAGGCGACCTGTTTCGAGGATGACGCGATCGCCGACACCGTGGACAAGGTCGTGCCCTGTGAGGAGGCCGCGAACGAGGCCAGACAGCGCCGGCTGGGACTCTTCATCGAGGGCCGCAACGCCTGGCCCGAGCGCGTGGTCTGCTACCAGTTCCAAAATGAGTTCTCCCCCGAGGCCCATGGCATGTGGCAGGGCGCGTTCCAGGAATACCTGGACAAGGCGCAGATCGCCTTTGTGCAACGGGACGAGTGCCGCTCTCGGTACGGCGACAACACGCGCATCTGTAACAATTGCGAGTCGGTCCTGACCATCAAGACGGACGAGGACGGGTGCTGGGCCCACGTGGGCTTCAATGAAGGTGCCGAGTGGCAACCCAAGCTGAACATTGGCGGCGGCTGTGAGTTTTACGGCACGTTTGTGCATGAAATGGGTCACGTGCTGGGGATGCTGCACGAGCACCAGCACCCTGACCGCGAGGTCATCATGCTGCGCGACAAGCTGCGCGTGGCCAGCAGCAACTACATGATGGACCGCAACGCGCGCACGTCGAGCTATGACCGTCAGTCCGTCATGCACTACGACGGCGAAGAGATGTGTGTGCCCAAGGACGCGGGCATTCACTACTGCGACGTGGAGGAGACCGAGGCCAACGGCTGCGTCATGCCCAACGAGGATGCCTGCGATCGCTCGCAGCAGAGCTCGTTTGGGAACCACGGCACCCTCACGGACCGCGATGTCGAGGCCCTCCGCATCATGTACGAGAACGAGAACGCGAACCCCAACTCGCCCGGTGCGCCTCCGCCGCCGCCGCCACCGCCGCCGTCCGAGCCGGAATCCACTCCGGAACCAGCGACGCCGGAACCATTGGCGCCGGAACCAGTGGCGCCCGAACCAGTGGCGCCCGAACCAGCGACTCCGGAACCAGTGGCGCCCGGAGGAGGCGGATTCAAGTACGCGGGCGATGGACCGAATGGGGACGCCATGACCCAGTGGTGCAACTGGAACTGCCCAGCCTTCTGCCCCGGAGATATCTGCCAACCTGCATAAAGCCTCGGACCTTTAAAAGCCATCAGGCCACCCTGCAGCGATCGGCGTAGCGTAGATAACACACATACACACACGTCTGTCAAACCGTTTTAAATTCAAACCCACCATCACCCATTATCATCTACCGACTGCCTTGCCCGAATTCTTGTTTGATTGTTGGCTCCATGGTGTCTGTGTCTTCCATTTCGGCGCCTTCGCCTTCTTCCCGCACGATAGCCGGAGCAGCAGTACTGACTTGCCCAGGATGCTGAACCGCATCGTCCTCGCCGGTGACGGGACCTGTGGTCACCGTTTCCCGTGCATGACGGTGACGCTCGTTACGTAGCGCGAGCCGCGCGGCCTTTGACGCGCAGCGTTGCCCGTTTGAGGGTCGATAGCTACACGCTTCATCTCCTTCACTTGCTCCTTCGTGAGGTCGTTGCCCGTGGTGGCAGGAGGCACCGCGCCCTCTCCTGTTGTAGTGAAGCGCCCCCACGCATCGTGCGCGAGATGCGCATAGCGCGCCTTCCTTCGCGGCATTTACGGCGACTTTGTTTTGTTTTGTGTGGCAGGTTTTTGCTTGAGAAGTTTGAGATTTAGATTTAAATTTTGGGGTACTAACGTAGACATGAGCAACCCACTCAACGTGCATTGCGACCTGCACGCGGCTACCTAAGTCTCCTCTTCCTCTTCTTCTTCCTCTTCCTCCTCCTCCTCCCCTTATTTTATGAAAACGACCCAGTCCACGGGTGAACGCTCAAGGATGAGTTGACGCCGGTGCCACCGGCCACGCTCGAGTCCAGGAGGACGTATCTCCACTCCTCCAGCTCGTCCTCGGAGCTTAGGCGTACACGCATCGTGGCCTGGTTCTCCATCTTAATGTCCAGCTCAGGGTAAAAGCCCTGCGGTCCGCCATTCACACGTGACACACGCACGCTGTCCACGTACCCGCGGCGCCTCGGCACGTCATAGGCTCGGTCCGTGGCGTAGTAGGACAGCATATTGCCCTGCAGGACGAAGAAATAGCGGTGCCAGCGGCGCAGCACGTCGCTGCGCTTGAGCATCCAGCCGCACTTGGTGATCTCGATCGACTGCCGGTCCATTGTGTAGGTCACGTCGGCGTCGAACGAGGCCAGGCTCAGGGTCACATCCTCCACACTGCCCGCGGACCAGGACCGAGACTTGCGTCTTGCTGGGGTCTTGAGCGCGCGCAGCCATTCGTTGCGCTCATCCACACGGTGCGCGCGAATGTCAATGCGCCGGCCACAGGTGCCGTGGATCTTGAAGCCCAGATTGCTGGCGCCCTCCGCCACGTGGGCCACACGAAGCACACCACGCGGAGCCGTGCCCTCACGGCAGTGAAGTGCGTCGGGCGCGGTTTGCCGCAGAAACTCCTCGCTGGGGAAGCTCGAAAAATACGACAGCACGGTCCCGTTGAGGCAAAAGTAGCGATGACGCCAGCGGCCCAGGCGGGAGCCACGCATCCAGAGCCAGCCACAGAACTGATCCTCGATGGGCACGGAGCCGGCCTCGAAACGACGCAGGCGGCGCAAGGTCTCGCTGCTGGCGGCGCTGCTCCAGCTGCCGAACGAGTACGTGCTGTTGCTGGACGAGAGCGCACGATCCCTGGCAGGTGGGCGTACGGTTGGTGGCGGTGTTGGTAGCGAGTCGGTGGCGGACGTCGTGTTGGATTTCATGCGTTCCTGTCGCTTCCGCGTCCGTGGGTCGGGCGAGGACAATGACTTGCCGCCCTCGCCACCACCCGCCATCGACATCGTCATCGTCGTGAGCGCAGGGGCAAACTCCGAGCGATGACTACTGCCGTGACTGAGCTGTGCTCTGTATGGTGAAACTTGCGAACTGTTGCTGACCGTTCCTGGAGTAAGGCACGCGCTGTGACATGGAGCAGCTATCCGTGTGGTGAGTGAGCGATTGAGTGAGTGAGCGATGGAGGATGGATCCCATGGAGGGACGAGCTGCTTCCACGAGCGCCACGAGCAATGCCGTACGTGCTTGCGACATCGTCCCATAGGTGCTCCTGTATGGAGATTTAGCGGTGTTGTTGAGATCGCGTCTTCTTCATCGCGGTGGCCATGGGATACTGCTCATCTATGAGAGCCACCGTCATGGTTCGTTCCTTAACAACTCTCATACTTCTGGTTGTGGGCTCCATCGGGCGCGTCGTTTGGGTATCAATTATCAAGGTTTCTGACATTTATCCAACACATTTCAATACAGTAAATAGATTAATTACAATAAACAGTACAAGACAAGTGTTAGAGGTTCATGATGACCAGTTGAGGCGGGGGATCGTACCCCTTGGCGAAACAGTGCGGAAGCTTCGTTCCTTGAACGAGATGAAATCGCGTTTTAACTAGAGAATGCCCACATCTGAAGCAGCGCCTTGCATGTACGTGTCTGTGGGGATGGAGAGATTAAAGTTTTGAAACGCGATTGGTGGGTCAGCTGGCCCGCGGCGCGGGATCTCGCGGGCGTTAGCTGCTCCTGCAGAGGTATGAGCTCCTTTCGGATCTCCAGACACCAGTCACAATACCACACAGGCTCACACCAGTCGCCGCAAAAGTCTACGAGGGGACTGGTGCGATCCAGAGAGCTGCCTCCGGACCGTGCTGGCCAGACAAGGTCTGTCAAATGTTAGGGATTACTACAGAGGCGACCGGGTGAGGCAATCGCCAAGCGAGACTCACGCCCAAAGGGAAGCCCGGTACGAGGTAGAGCTGCTAGCAAGCCATACTTCAATGCAAGGGCTGCTTACTCAGTGCTAAGCATGCAGGGTGACACGATCGCAATAATCTAGCAATTGGGAAGGGTAATAAGGGCATCGCAAGCACTGGCAATCGCGTGAGGATCTCCGGCCAGCACACAGACTCACAGCAACGGTGCGTTCGACATTCATCCGGTCACCCATAATCACAACAACTGACGTACGAGTTGCTTCCGGAGGCATAACTCCCGATCTGGTCGGAGATATCAGTCAGAGTACCCGCGTAGCGGCGTCAGAGCAAAGGCCCAGGCAAAACACAGGTGAGATACTGTAGCACACATGGATCCACGAGAGCAATACGCTGGAGGAAGTTGGAAACGCTGCTAGAGTATAAAATCTCTGGCGTGCAAAGACAGCGGCGGCAACATGATACAGCATCTGCTAAGGGATACAGCAGACAATGAGGAAAAGGGCCCTTTTCACCTATCACCTTTTGCGAGATGATCGCGTCCATCGCGTTGCTAGGACGTGGATCGCAGCGGGTAAACAAACAGCACGCCACCATCCTTGCGAAACGCGATCCGGCGGCGTTCCAGCGAGAGCTGGATAGCCGTCAGTAGGCGTGCCTTTTGGTTGATCGAATGGTTGCCCATGCCGCAGATCAGCAGGCAGCGCCGGATACGTTCCGAGCGGCAAATCTCGATCGCCTCGCGCGCGACGTACAGCGATTCGCGCACCGTGAGGCCATGCAGATCGATGGCTTCCTGGTGGCGAATGGCCTGTCGGTGCGACTCCACAAACGCGTGCGCTGCCTCCTCCTGCGCATCACGCAGTGCTCTCCGCGCGCGACTGATCCTGCGGATTGACAACGCACCATGATACAGCCAAAGACAGAGGATTGGGTTGGATTCGTTAGTGAGGGACTTGACGTGAATGTCTTCACCGGTAAACCGCAAGCACCAAGCCGCCAATCACAATCACAAGCGAAAACCCCAGCAACGTACTCGCGAACTCGGTCCACGGCGATGATGTGCTGGTTCCGATTGAACGACTGGAGGGCTGAGCAGTATCGATCACTTAGGTTCTGCCAACAGTCATCCACGCGCGAACGGTACCCGGAGTAACTCGTGTCTACACAACAGAGACAGCGATCAAGTCATACCCAACGCAATAAGGAGATACCATGAGAGTTTGCTGGCTGATTGCATGGAATCGAATCGACTGCTCCCCCCCCCCACGCATGGCTCCTACCTTCCGCCTCTGCATGCTGGTTCACCAGAGTGGCCGCCACGACGGCGTCACCATCGTCGTCATCCACCGCGGGGTTTAAGCGTGTCACCAAGGGCAGGCTGTACGTCTCACGTAACGCCGCCTCCGTGGCATCCGAGCTGCAGCCATTCAGGTAGAACGTCTATCATTCACAGTGCACAAACACATTGACATACAGATCATACAGATCGTTAGACCACGGTGAGGCGTGAGGCTGAGGTCCCTCCATCCAAAAAACTACCCGTCAAAACGTACCGCACGAATAACCTCGTGATCAATCCGGGGCAATAGCCGCTGCAGGCGCTCGATCTTGAGCTGAGACGTGAGCCCGGTCTCCTGCACTACCACGTGCTGCTCCGGGCCCGGGCCCCTACCGTTGGCTGGGTCACTGGATGCGTCCCAGGCGCTAACGACATGCGGCTGACGTCTCCCAATGGCGTGTGGTCCCGGTATCGGTCCTGCTGCCTGGTTGCCACGCTTGGCCTTGCTCTTCTTGCCTCTCAGCTTGTGTGCGGGTACACGGCGCCAATCCGATGAGCCAGCCGCCAACCCAGGTGAACCCTGGCCGCTGTCAGCAGAAAGCGCCGGGAAGTGGCCCAACGAGCTCACGACGGGCGTATCCCCGTCCTCGTCCTGGTTCTGCTGATACTGCTGGTACTGCTGTTGCTGGCGCGCGTTGGGCACGAGCGCGCGGGTCGCGGCTCGTGTCTTGACCACCGCGGCGTAGCTGTGCACCGAGTCCAGCGCCTGCACGTTCTGCAGCGCCGTGGCCGTGGCGTTGAGGTCAAAGCCCTGCTGCTCAAAGACGTCCTCAATCACGTTCATGCGTGTGTCTGGAAACAGCGCCTGCAGCTGAGCCAGTGGGTGCATCTCCTCGTCCGCGGGGCCATCGCCCAGCCGCGCATCCTGCTGTTGCTCCTCTTCCTCCAGCAGTAGCAGCAATTGCTGGAAGAAGCCGCCCTGCGAGGACAGGATGGCGTCTCGTTCTGGCTCGGGCAGGGACTGCAGCACGCCCACGAATGCGTGACAATCGCTCAGCCCCAGTGCCTCGCACAGCTCGCGCCACTGCAGCGCATGCCCGCCATTGCCTCCGCTGTTCGGAGAATCCTCCCAGTGGTTGTTAGTGTGGCTGTTGTCACGATCGCTCTCTTCCTGCAGCGACCGGATCGCCAGCACGCTCATGAGCTCGTTGACAGCGCGCTCCACGTCACCGTCCTCCTGCTGCAGTGCCAGCCGCGCCTCCTCCGCCGTCACCTTTACGGCCATTCCCTTGTCCTTAGCCTCAGCCTCGGCCTCGTCCTCTTCCGCCTGGCGTGCGGCCACCATGGCCAGCACGAGCTCGACGGCCACGTCATCCCTGGGCTCTTCCCAGCGCTCGCCCTGTTGCTGTTGTTGCTGTTGCTGCTTGCTGGCCGCGGTCGCGGCGGCGCTCTCCATACAGACGCGTGCCATTCTCGTCGTCAATGTGATTCGGTATGTACACTGCGTGTACTTCTTGTCAATCGCCGCAACAATTGCTCACTGCCGTGGGGTTACGCGCCGCTCAAGTGTAACCATCAAACCCTTCCACACTCACCGCCAAGACAAAACAAACACTCTCCCACGGAGTCCGTACCCACAGGTGGCCGATACAGTACAGTTCTAAACGAACGACAAACGTACCCACCCACCCACCCACAACCAGCTCAACTGACTTGCCAACAAGCCATCTGCTTGCAACTGCCACGTTCTCAGTATGAATACCGGTTTCACTCCACGAGTCCCTTGTGCACCCCCACAACACGGGACACGTGATTGTTTTGGCCCTCGCCATTTTCGCCCATTATTCACTATTTTATTATGTCGGCTACGGTGCGTGAGCGCAGAGGTCCTCCATTCATTTTTTGGTGTTGGTTGGCCGTGTGGGGTTCGCGGCGGGGGTGGCGCCGACCATTCAGCAAGCAAATCATTAAGTTGTTGATTCTTCTTGAGCGAAAATGAGCAAGCGTAAGTGATGCCCTCGCCTGTGTGTGCCTGTGGCGGTAGTTCCCTGGTGGATATGTACCAGGACAGGGAGTGTGAGCGTGAGCTGTTGGTGGGTGAAGAAGCGTATGGAGACGGCGACGGCGACGCGCCAGTGCGAAGGAATGACGACACCGACAAGACGTGGACATCGGATCAGAACGAGTACGATTGCTGGCAGCCGACATGCGAGCATTCCATGCCTTACGAGTGGCCACGGCGACTAGGTACCGCGGCACAGTCACCCGAGCCATGGTGTTTGCTGCATACAGATCAGATTCACGACCAGAGCCTCTGTCTGTAGCGTCGTGCGCTCAGCGAGAGGAGTTGCTCGTTTGGCGAAGTTCGTCGTTCGGCTTGGCCTGCTTCTTCAACGTCGACTCTTCCTCCCTCACCCGCCCACCCACTCACTCGTCACGTGCCCTGCCCGCCCACGCATCCGCTACTGCCACAGTGCTGCCATGATGATGCGAGGATAAGTCGCAGACACTGACGATCAGGCGCTATCTCTCTGTTTTGTTGTCCATGCCGTGCGGGATACCACAGATAAGCCAGCCGGAATCCGTTGCGCGCGTAAGCTGCGCGTGCACCGCCGCAACCAGCGTTGGGCGCAGAAGTCCTACAAGAAGAGCCACTCGATCACGGCCATGAAGGCCAACCCGCTCGGTGGTTCCTCTATGGCCAAGGGCATTGTGCTTGAGAAGATGTACGTAATGCTACTACTGCGCTACTTGTTTGCCACCCTCAAGAAGTTTGGATCACAAGCCCACGAGGACACTGACTAATCTGTCTTGTTGACATTCACAGCGGCATTGAGGCCAAGCAGCCGAACTCGGCCATTCGTAAGTGTGCCCGTGTGCAGCTGATCAAGAACTCGAAGAAGATCGCTGCCTTCGTGCCCCGCGATGGTTGCTTGAACTACGTCGATGAGAACGACGAGGTGCTGATCGCTGGGTTCGGTCGTCGCGGCCACGCCGTCGGTGATATCCCCGGTGTGCGATTCAAGGTCGTCAAGGTCTCGGGTGTGTCGCTTCTTGCTCTGTACAAGGAGAAGAAGGAGAAGCCGCGTTCGTAGATTACTGGCCGCGTTCGTCAACAACCGACTGCGACTTGTGACTACGACGCAGCAGCAACGACGATGGCGGTGGAGGTGATCGCAATGGTGGTGAGGGTGGTGTCAACAGCTGCCCCGCTTCCTGCCTCCCGCCGGTATCTAGCTCCGCGCCCAATACAGGACTGAAAGTGTTTTGCTTGCCTGATATCGTCTTCATTCATTTTCGTTTTCTATCTTTTCTAGCTGCCCACACTATCTACAATTAATAGCTTTCAGACCTGTTCGGGCTACTCGGCGCCACAACTCGTTATATTAGCCCACTCACACGGTGAAAAACGTGCATCTCCTGACGAATCTCGTCATGGAAGGGTAACTGCTTCATTCGCGCCAGCCAGGCCACCGTTCGTGGGTAGTTCTCCATCTCTATGAGTAGCTGCAGGTCATCGAGTTGGTCAAATTCACAGTACAGCGCGTAGTCAGCCACTGTAACGTGGGTGGTCTGGGCCACGTAGTCAGCTGTGAGCATCTCCTCGAGTATGCAAAGGACGGAGTTCCGTGTAGCGAGCACGTTACTGGCCATTGCCACGTCCCAAGTGGTGGGCGAGCCCAATTGATGCCTGAGTAGCTGCATCTCCGAGTTGTTGAGAAGCGTCGACGATGGATCCAGGCAGCATTTTAAAAGCGGACGCACGATCTGCAGAGTAAACTGCCGCGTGTGGGTGTGATGCCAGTGCAGGACCTTGTCCACGTTGGCTCGAGCCTGCAATTCCGTCGGGTAGAGCTTGTGCCAGCCAAACTTGTCGGCCACGTACGTGAGGATGGCATTGCTATAATCAACACAGACAATCCACGCCCGGTGAGTAGATAACAACAACACCAGACCGAATGATTGGGTACGCTAGCGGGTTTGCTCGTTCTCCGTAGCTATCGCTATCGCCATTCCTCTCACTGACGCCTGCATGTCTGAGAAATGAATAACCTCTACCGTCCGAATAGGCAGCTAGCTGCTCACCCTTCGAAGAGACTGAAGGCGCCGTCCACGAGCGCAGGGATCTGTTCGTTCGGATTGATCTGTCGGAACTCGTCCGACTTAATAAAGGCACCGCCAAAGGCAACGGACACGAATTCGTACTCGACGCGCTGCACCACCAACAGCCACGCCACAGCACGCGTCGGCTGGCTGCCGAGGTTACCGTAGAGCGTGAGCACCATAGCGATTGCTACTGCGCTTGCTTGCTGAATGATAAATGTAGGGTGACAGTGAGTCGGAATTATAAATCGTCTCCTTATTTTCTAGTCGTAGAAGAGCTGTTGTTCGCGCGTAATCTTCTGCACTCGCAAGATGCCAAGGCGCGAATGTCGCAGTGGATGGGGAGAGCCGAGTAGTAGTATTTTGTTCCTGGATTTCCGATTTTTCCCATCGCGCCTCGAATGTTCATTGTACAGGGCAAGCGAGCATCGGACCCAGGCCCGGCGATCAGGCAAATGGAAGGCAGGTAACTTTTATTTTCTTGTCATGCAATCGCCGATGGAAAGAGCAGCGATCAGCCACACTGTACGACGAATATACAACGCTGCACTGCGCCCTTGGCATTAGTAGCAGCTCTACAGCTTTCGCTTTCTTCCATCGCCCCGGTGGGTGCTCGCGTTGATCATCTACGCCTTGCTGGCCATGCCAAGCGCGGTAAGCGTCTGGTTCATCGTCACGCGGATCTCGTCGTGGAACGGGATCTCCTTCATGCGTGCGAGCCACGCCACGGTCTTGGGGTAGTCCTCCAGGTCTGTGAGCAGGCCCATGAGTTCGAGCTGGTCAAACTCACAGTACATCGAGTAGTCTGCGATCGTGGGCTGCGCCGTGGCGGCCACGTAGTCGGCTGTAAACATCTTCTCGAGCACGTCGAGCACCTTGATCAACACTGGGCGTGTGTCGTTGGCCAGCTCCAGCTCCTCCGGCGTGGCCGAGCCCAGCGTCTTCTTCATTACCGGTCGTACAATGTCGAGCGTGAACTTGCGCACGTTGGTGTGGTGCCAGTGCAGGTACTCGTCCACCTTGGCGCGCGCCTTCAGCTCCTTCGGGTAGAGCTCTTCCCAGTCGTACTTGGCGGCCAAGTACGCCATGATGGCGTGGCTATATAGGCGAAAAGAAAAAGGAGGAGCTATTAGTCACTCTTGCATGGCAAGCCCCCTACTATCGGTCGAATACATGGTACATACCCCTCAAAGAGTACAAAGTCGCCGTCCTTGAGCACGGGCACGAAGCCGTTGGGGTTGAGCTTGCGGAACTCGTCCGACTTGTGGTAGCCCGTGGCAAAGTCAATGGGCACGAGCTCGTGCTCGACCTGCTTGACCTTGAGCAGCCACGCCACGGCGCGCGACGGCTGGCTCACGAGGTTGGCGTACAGCTTCAGCGACATGATACAGGATGAGAGGAAGAGGAAGCGGACTTCTTAGTGTAGGCGAGAGATGGCACGTTGTCAAATGGAAGCTTGTTTGATCTTGCAAGCATTAGCTGAGACCTTGACACGCCGCGGGAGGGAGGACATGGTAGCTGCTGTTGATTATTACACAGGGAGCGAGACGGGGCGACACGCACACCCTCACACCTTCACACCAGTAAGATGGAGAGAGAGCGAGAGAGATGAGATGGACACAGTGCCTGCTGATGCGTCAGCTGGACACAGAGCAAGACACCCCTCTGCGGACGTTGCTGAGGCGGGTGTGTTTACGGATCGACGCGTGCAAATGCAGGCCTCCTCTGCCATCATCGCCGCCTTCCAGCAGTTAATAACCGAATGGGATGGTATTAACCGAACCGACGGCATCGTCATTGTCATTGACGGCACCTTTTCCATCAACTGGATACTGGCTGGATCGACAGACTTGTGCTACTTCTTGCTGGTACTCTGCTGTATTACTACGTAGTATTGACCGTTCACAAGTGATCTTGTTGCAAGAACCCCCACAATGACAGCAACAATGTATGACATACAGCACCCGACAGCTTCTTGACTGCAAAAGACGAACGTCAAACGAAAATCCGATTTCATTCTCGAAGTTTTTAATGACGAGCATTGGACACACACATATCCATCAGGCAAGCATCTTCCGCCAGAGCGACTGTCTTTACTGCTTCTCGCCAACGTTGGCGAGCCCCGTGGCATTGAGGAACCCGTTCATATCACCACGAATTTCGTCGTGGAACGGCAACTCCTTCATGCGCGCCAGCCACGCCTGCGTCTTTGGAAACTTGGCCACGTCCAGCAGCGCCATACCTTCCAGCTGGTCGCACTCGCAATACAGTGCATAGTCCGCCACCGTTGGCTTGTCCGTGCGGGCCACAAAGTCGTTGACGAAAAACTTCTCGAGGATGGTCAACTCCTTATCAATCATCCCACGCGCGTCCTTGACAAGCTCGTCATCACCCGCGAGCGACTGACCGATAGCGCGACGCAAGTAGGGCAGGACGACGTGGCTCGTGAACTTGCGCGCATTGGTGTGGTGCCAGTGAAGGTACTCGTTCACCTTGGCACGTGTCTGCAAGTCCTTCGGGTACAGCTCCGTCCACGCGAACTTGTCCGCGAGGTACGTAAGGATCGCGTTGCTATACATCACACAACATATACTATCCGTCAGATTCATTCATTTCGCCACATGAGCAGTGAGAGCAAGCAGCATGATGCAAGGTAGACCCCCACCATAACCAGCAAACGTACCCTTCGAAGAGCGTAAAGTCTCCATCCTTGAGCACGGGGATGAAGCCGTTAGGATTCATGGCTCGGAACTCGTCCGACTTGATGAGCTCGCCCTCAAACTCCACATTGACTAATTCATACTTGACCGCCTTCACTTTGAGCATCCAGGCGACGGAGCGCGATGGCTGACTGATGAGGTTGGCGTAGAGCTTGAGAGCCATCTTGGAAACACGGTGGCGGTGATGCGAAGCGGTTGAGTGGGGTGGGTGATCGCTTGATCACTGGAGCGCAAATTGCGAAGTGAGCATGGAAGACTTATTCCGATGCTTCTCAACTTGAGAAGCACTTGAGATTTTCAAGCGCTTCCATGGATTTAACACTGGCGTTGGATATATCAGCACCCTCCTAAAGATCCCCTACGTGCACACACTCCCTCTGTAAATTGTAACCAAAACAATCACTCTCGACATTTATCTTTCCGTGAACAGCCTAATGATGGACCCTGGATGCATCTTCGGGTACACTGTACCCGAATGTAAAGTTTACAACAGTAATTTGCAAATCCTGTGATGGAACTTCATGGCCGCAAATTTTCAAAAACGACGTTTTGGTGCGCACGAAAATGCTGACGGTAGGTGGTGCATGGGTGGCTTTCGTGCAGCAAATTGAGAGGATAATTTAATTTGACGATGTAAATGAGGGCAATGGTTTGCCTGTGAAGCGTAGCGCCCTTGAGGCAGTAGTCAATCCAGGCGGAATGGTACATGTATTCATTTGAAGATCTGGTTGTGGATCACAGCGAAAGCCGGACCGCTTGTGTCAATTCTGCAAATTCGTAGGACAAACCAGGTCGAAAATGTACAACAACAATCATTCTTTGTTTCTACAGATGGATATAGACCATAACTCAAGACACACGAACACGATCACATATGGACGCGCACAGCATAAGCGGGCTGGTTGGTCTCTTGAACGTTGGAGGTAGGACAATACAGTAGCTGGACGCACCCAAATTGTAACCGCAGGATTACACTGGACTCTCATCAAAAGTAATCAGACACCTCTTTTCCTCACCATATTTTCCTCGTCAACAGCTATTTGAAGCACATTGATAGTTATGGATAGACCCATTCGTTGATCGCTGTATTACACAGGATTCTCCTCAAAAGTAATCAGGCATCTCCCAGCCATACTCTTTGCGGTTGGCTCCTATTCTGCATTCTAGATGTGGATTACAAGGTCATCATCGCATGTCACGTCAGATGACCTGTGACTGTGTCTTATCTTACATACTCCAACCTTCTAATCGTCGTAAACGCACCATGTATCCAGTTGCATCCAAGACGCGCCCAAAAGTCCAATCTACCTGGATTCCCGCGATCAAAGCAAGGTCTATCTTCTCATTCCACATCCTACGCTCTTGTGATCAAGTCACCACAACCGCAGTCACACTGCCACATCTCGCAGTATAGATGTCACTCCAGCTCTACGCCAACCTCGTCAGCCAACCCTCGCGCTCCGTCGCGTGGTTGCTCAAGGTCCAACACGTCGACTATGAATTGGTCAACGTGGATTTTGGCAGTGAGCTCCTCAAGTCGGAAGGGTTCCGAGCCATGAACCCCAATGGCTTGTACCCTGTGCTCAAGGATGGCGAATTTACGCTCTTTGAAGGGTACATCGCTGCTACTGTATGCCATGAACCCGCATATCATCGGTCTATGTTCACATGATACAGATAGGAATCGTACTATGGACAACCTTACTAACAATCATAGCTTCTGTGCTCTTGTAATCCATAGCAACGCCATCCTCACGTACCTCGCCGACAAGTTCGCGTGGACGGAGCTGTACCCGAAGGACTTGCAGGCACGCGCCAAGGTGAACGAATACCTTCACTGGCACCACACTAATGCGCGCAAGTTCACGCCCCAGGTCGTCCTTCCGTTCTTTCGTCGCTCCCTGAGCCAAGCGCTCCCGGGCGATGACGAGCTCATCAAGGGCGCGCGTGAACTCATCGAGAAAGAGTTGACCATCCTCGAGAAGTTTTTCGTCAACGACTTTGTGGCCCGCACGGACAAGCCAACGGTGGCGGACTATGCACTGTATTGTGAGTGCGACCAGCTGGAAGGTATGGCGCTGCTGGACGTGGCCAAGTTTCCAAAGACGCAGGCGTGGCTGGCGCGCATGAAGGAGTTGCCGTTTCACGACGAGATTCGCGGTGATATGAAGGGTTTCCTCAATGCCACAGGGCTCGCCAACATTGGTCTGAAGGAGTAAGAGTCGGCGACTCTATGTTGATCTTGAGTACTTGCCAGAAAGACAGGGAGAATCCTGGGGCTGCGTGGCTTAAGTATGTACGAGACCATATTGGGCAACGACGTCGCGTAGAAGTTCCTTCGAAATATAGTGTGCTATTAAGCAGAGTAATACACCAAATCAATCAATTATCAAGAATACATATGCAATGAACACGCACAATGCCGTTGAGCTGCGTGAGTTGCTTCCGGATTACAACTTTAGCACTCTGGAGTACAGAGCCAGTCGTAAATTGATCTGATGTTGACCTGAAATTGTATAACAGACCTCGTAAATATTGCAGTTGAAAGCGAGCGCGTGAGAACATCCACCCGTTGCTCCCGTTGGTGCAGATAAATAAGCATGCTCTTGGAGTGCGAATACCGTATTGTACATGTCATTGATTGTGTACATGTCATAGGCAAAAACCTTTTATTAGGGTATGTTTTGATTGCACAGCTCGACCAGATACTAAATCGATTCCGACAGGGAACGCATTTAAAGAGGTCAAAAGTCGACGAACGCCATCAATTTTCACATTGGCCCTCAATGGACTCCACTGAGCCGTCAGCATCAAAACATTTGAGAGGTAACTTTGGCGTACATGTCACGGGCTACCGCTCTCTTATTTGGAGCATTTTTGATGCATTTTTACCTAACTAATGACATGTACTATACGGTACTATAACAGACCTCGTAAACATTATAAAAGACTTCGTAAACATTGCAGTTGAAAGCGAGTGCGTGAGAACGTCCACCCGTTGCTCCCGTTGATGCAGATGAATAAGCATGCTCTTGGAGTGCGAATACTATATATAATACAGCGCCTCGTGACGCATTCATTTTCATTTTATCCAACTAGCGCTCATTATTTGACAGTTTGTCAAAACGCATTGCCGATTTTGCAATCTACGCTCGACCATGGCCCTCAAGCTGTACGGAAATCTGCTGAGTCAACCCACGCGTGCGGTGGCGTGGCTGCTTAAGGTTCAGCAGGTCAAGTACGAATTCGTTCAACTAGAGTTTGGCGGGGAGTATATGAAATCGGACGAGTTCCTCAAGCTCAACCCGAATGGATCAATGCCCGTGCTGACGGATGGAGACTTCGTGCTTTTCGAGAGGTGGGTCCGGACAGGTATCTTTAGGTGGGAGAAGGTCAATGTATCATACGCACTGACGTATTCATTGCCTGTACTCTGGAATTGATCGTGTAGCAATGCGATTTTGACGTATTTGGCCGACAAATATGACTGGCAAGAGCTCTACCCAAAGGACTTGCAGGCACGCGCCAAGGTGAACGAGTACCTGCACTGGCACCACACGAACTCTCGCTCCTTCTCCCTTCAGGTTTTCCGCCCTCGCCTGATGCGCGTTTTGGGTATGGCGACTCCCGAACAACTGGAACTGGCCAAGGATGCGAGCCCCGTCTTGAACAAGGTGCTACCCGTGTTGGAGAAGATGTTCACGACCGAGTTCGTGGCCGCCACGGCCCAGCCCACAGTGGCCGACTACGCCCTCTACTGTGAGTTCGATCAGCTGGAGCTCATGGGCTTGCTCACGGACATGAACGCGTACCCAAAGATCGTGGAGTGGCTGGCGCGCATGAGGCAGATCCCGTTCCACAACGAAATCCGGGAGACTATGAACAAGACGTTTGCTGCGATGGGACTGAGCGCGCAGCCCACAACAATCGCGTAAGCATGGCAGCGAGCGCTACTAGACATCTACTGTACCACTGGATATCACGCTTAGGTAAAGCCGTATACACATTGCGATGCTTTGCCGCACCTCGTTCGCGTGCGGATACGGATACATGTAGGACTATAGCTTCTCTTCGCGGTGTTAAGCATGGCCGTATCTCTTCTATGAGTGTGAGTCACTCTCATAGAAGAGATGAAAAAATAAAGGTTTTGAGTCACCATTCATGGTGGATACAGGTGTTCTGGGGTCGTGATAAATTTAGATTTCGTCGCAAAAATATCCTGTAGAAACTCATACCGTCAATGGCATTGAGTAGCGGGGGAATCAAATCGAAATGATTGAATTTGAAGCGCGCGGCGATGGTATCTACGCCAACGGCGAGCGGTTCACCGTGAAGGGCGTGAGCTACTTTGGCATGGAGTCGGACATCCTCGTGCCGCATGGGCTCTGGGGAGGCGCTGAGTCGACCACCATGGCTCAGATTGCCGCGCAGGTGACGCAGCTGGGTGTCAACCTGGTGCGCCTCCCACTGGCTATGCATGCTGTACTGGCGAATCCAGTCGTGGATCGATACAAGATGGGCAACGAGACCGAGCTGTTGGCTGCGTTTGAAGGTCGTGATGTTCATTTCCTGGATGTACTCGACTACACGATTCAAAGGCTGGCACGTGGAAATCTTCTCGTGTTGCTGGACATTCACGTGCTAGTCGGAGGTGGTGCCATCACGCCATTGTGGTATGACGAGGCTATGGGCATTGCCCCCGACGCACTTGCTCGTGCGTGGCGCCTACTGGCAACGCGGTACTCGAACGCATGGAATGTGATCGGCGCGGATCTCATGAACGAGCCACATGGTGAGGCGGCATGGGGCACTAATAGCCCTCGGACTGATTGGCACCTGTGCGCTCAGGCTACTGCTGCAGCGATTCACGTCATCTCGCCACGATGGCTCATCTTCGTGGAGGGGATTGAACGCTGGAGCGACCATGTTTCGGCGCCCCCTGGTTCATGTCCGCCAAGCTTTTGGGGTGGTAATCTCTCGGCGGTGAGCACTACACCCTTGCAATTGGATCTCCCATCTCGACTCGTGTATAGCCCCCATGTCTATGGGCCCAGCGTGGCGGACCAGCCATATTTCCATGCCGCAAACTATCCATCGAATCTGCCCAGCATCTGGGATGCTCATTTCGGATTCCTCACAGCGGCAAAGCCCGCAGCAGCACCCATCGTGGTCGGTGAATGGGGTGGATCCTATCGCGACGACCGTGATCGGAAGTGGCAGGACGCGTTCGTGGGATACCTCGTAGCCAAGCACGTGGGGTCCATCTACTGGTGTGTGAATCCTAACTCTGCGGACACGCAGGGGTTAATGGAGAACGACTGGAAGACAGTGCGTGCGGATAAGGCCGCACTGCTGGCGCGCTTGCCCGGGTCGCCAGTGCCGTGTGACGAATAACTCCACTCAATCAGTGTTGCAAGGTAGAGGCTGGATTGATTCACCAAAGTCCGTGGGTCCTGCAGGCATGCTACACTGTATAATATTGGATCTGATGGTGTCCTGGCCATCTTGGGCATGAAGTTGAAGTCGCTTTATCGGCCTGGGTGGCCTGGGTGGGTGTACAAGTACTGTATCATCATCTTGGTACAATTCGCTAGACGTAAGGACATAACGAATGATCAGGTGGTTCATTAGGTGTAGGGCAATGGGATTCTTCCATCAATCGTCGGTTGACCGTTTCTGATTATTACTATTATGGACTCCAGAAGAATCCTCCATAATATGTAATGGTGGCAGCTCCCAAAGCTGCCACTCACTGGTCGATCGGCTACGCTCTACATTCTACGTACGAGTCATACTAGAGCAGTACAAGCACTTGCTGCGCTGGAAGTCGGAGCTCCAGGAGGCACGCCATTGCCCACAACAGCACAGCAGGGTACAGTCCCCAGACTGGTCGCATCGCAAACATGTTGTAATAAGTTTCTACCTCGCTGTTTGCAATGGGTGCACGTCTTTCGATAATGGTTGGACGAAATGTTGCGCAGGGGCCGACACAAGATGGCTCGATTGTCCACGAATTGGCGCTCCCTGTACAACAAGGTTGTATACATGTGCGCACTGTACTGAACGGTTGTACATGGCGGTGCAATCATGCAACCATCGATTCCATGTGGTTCCAGCATAGAAGCCACGCCCAGCATCCAAAGAGTGTGGAATGCAGCAGAAATTATCCTAATACAACACGCGATTAAATAGCGATGAAACCCCAAACTCCATTTTCGTGTGGAATGGAGCAGGGCTTTGATTTACTTTCTCTGACTAGAGATGAAGCATGTTTACATGGCAATTTTCTGTTAGTACTGTACAGTATTGGGGGAGTAGCTGAACTCTTGGCTATAGCCTCAACTTCAGTACATTCCGATCCTTCCATATTTATCATACTGACACTGACGTGGAAGGAAAGGTCAAGGAAATAAATACATCACGTCGGTGAATTGCTCGACGTGAGTGATTACAGTACATTTGTCCTTGCATGCAAGTCCCAAATCTGCAACCACTCTCAAGTGACAACAGGGCGACCACCACATCAGAGCCACCCGGTCAGTTTGGAGTGGACAACGGAAACCGGAACGGAAAATAGGTCCAGTGGCGCTGCAACACACATCAAGGACCCCCCTTCCTCCCCCTCCCCTCCCCTCCTCTCCTGACCTGCCTGCCCCAGCGCCGTCCACCGGTTGTTTCCTCTCGCATGCATTCACGCATTTTTACTCCTCCAAACGCGGGCACAACCCCACCCAAACACCGAGCCTTGAAACGCTCCGGGCCGGTTTGATCAGATCATCCATCTCCCCCCTCTTTTTCTATCAACCGCCGCTTTTGGTGTCCTCCCCCCCTCCTCCCTCCGCTTCCTCCCCCGCCCCACAACGGCAACCTACTGACGGAACGAGTTGAAGCGAGCCGTCTCCTCGTCTCGATGAAGATGATGCTCGCTGCCGACCACGCGGCACCGCGACGCCATGCAGCGGACGACACGGGCGGCGCCTCCGCCACGGGCACGCCGTCATCGGCGTCAGCCTCTGCATCGACATCTGCATCAGCCCCCGTGGGCGCCATGCTGCCCATCGCATCGCCCTCGCACCACCAGCAGCGTGTGTCGACGTCCTCCTCGACCGCGACGTCGACTGCCGCCGGCAGCTCCGCGTCGGGCAAGTTGCCGCTCCCGGACGACTACTTCCGCACACCGGCGCTCAACCACAAGGAGACGGCCTACCTCGTGAAGCTCGCCAAGCGCGCCTGCAAGGAAGTGGTCTACTATTCGCGCCGTGTGGGGGGCCCCATGACCTGGGTCCCGCTTTCGTCTGAGGATGGGATGGAGGTGTTCCAAGGTGTGGACCACATCGCCGCCACCAACGCCATGAACGCGCAAGGTCATGGCAATGACAATGGCAATAACAATCACAATGGCTCAAATGGACCCAGTGGCTCGGGGAACGCACAGGCCACCGCGCTTAGCCGCCTTGACATGGGGCCCTTCACGTACCTGCGCGGCGCCACGCGCATCTACGCGACGCTTGATGAGATTGCCGATTTCTTCAAGCTCGACACGCCCAGCAAGCTGCGCGGCTTCGCCAGCACGGTGGGCAAGGACCTGCTGGACCAGAAGACTCTGCTGCAGCTCGCGTCGCCCTCTCGGGAGAACCCACGCCACGCCGTGTCCATCAAGTGGACCGCGGTCGAGTCCCCCTCCAAGCTGGCGCGCCACCGCGACTTTTGCTACCTGGAATGCCACGACGAGTTCATTGACACACAGAGCCGCAAGCGGGGCTGGGCGCGCAGCCTGCACTCGATCCGGTTACCGTTCTGCCCACCGCAGCGCAAGTCGTTGGGCCTTGTGCGCGCTAGCCTGTACCGGTCCGGGTTTGTGTTTCTGGAATCAGACGATGGCCGCTACGTGGATGCTATCCACACGCTGCACCTGGATCTCAAGGGCCACGCGCCCAACTGGCTCAAGATCCTCGTCATGAAGCGCCGCATTGGCAATATCACCGAGGTGAACCGCTACTTCCAGCTGCAGCGCCTCACGGGTGGCAAATTATTGGGCGACCTCGAGCTTCCAGACAAGACCGCGGTCGCGCATTGTCAGTTGTGTACGCACCGCTTTCGATTATTCTCGCGGCGAGCCGCGTGCCGTCGCTGCGGGCGTGTCATGTGCTCGTCGTGCAGCCATCATTTTATTTTGGATGTCGCCGGGAATGGTGCCAAGAAGGTCAAGATTTGTTTGGATTGCTCCGAGTATGTATCTGGCAATGGGAACGACCGGCAGCGAGATGAGCCAGCCATGATGGGACCGTCGCTCGACCCCGAACATGCGCTCCGCTGCGACCCAGAGGAGCCAGCGCCATTGTATGATGACTCGTCGGTCGGTGGCGGTGTGGGCGATGGAGTGGGCAGCGATGACGGCGCCTACAACAGTTTTACGGCCAATAATTACGGCGATGCAAGTGATCCGCGCGTGGTTGAGGAACATGACTATTATGTTCGGAACGAGGATGACCGCGGACTCGCGGATATCCGTGAAGCCAAGCGCATGCACCGCGAGTTTCAACAGCGGCTCGCGCAGGCCGCGCGGCTGCAGCATCAGCAGGAGCAGCATCTGTATCGCCCTCCGCGCGACCACACACGCGAGTCGTCGGCGTCACAGGCTGTAGGTGCATACAACATGCCGTCTCGCCGTCCGCCATCTCCGTCGCCGCCTCGACCACAGGCGGCACAATCATCATCGTCCTCCTCCTCGTCTCAGTCGCGCCACCGCAATCGGAAGACAGCGGGGAAGGCATTGAAGGGGACCCACAGCCGCTCCCGTTCGCGATCACGGTCCAGGTCGAGCAATGATTCCTCTGACTATGCAGCGCTCGAAGCCGCTTACCAAGTGTACCCGACCATGGACGTACCGCAGTACGCTTCGTCGCCTTTGGCACCGCACATATCGCCAGTGCCATCGCCGCACGATGGTAGTGAGAACTCGGTACGCATCAGTGCGGACTGGGGGTACGACGCTGAGGCGTATCCGCCGCTCTACGATCTCATTGAGGCGCCACCGAGCCCAGGCCGGGGTCTAGACTCCGACTCGAATCAGCACCAAGCATCGTCACCTGAGACTCGCCCTGCTCGCAGCAAGTCACTGCTGCAGCAGCACCTGCAGCAACACCAACAGAGTTTGCATCACAACTACCACGACATCCTCCCCACAGGGCCCATGTCCACGTTTTCGGATGACACTGTGGGTGCCCCGATCCGCCGCTCCGATCTCTCACTGGACTCGTACCGTCCGTCACACGATGGAACTCACCCGTTGTCATTCTCGCACCGCTCTACCTCGGATGAGAAAACGTCGCATTTCCACAAACACCAGAATGTCGGCGACTACTACAACGAGTCGCCAGAGCATCAGCATCAACGACACTACTCCGACCCATCTTGGATGGATCATGAGCCTCGCCACGGCGAAGATCACGACCATGCGGACACGTTTCACGCATTCCAGGCACGTCAGAAGCGCGATAGCTACTTTGATGTTCGAGAAAGTGATATCGCTGCCATGGAGGCACTGGTGGACTCAACACCGACGTATCGTCGTCGAGATCGACAGCATGGTTCGTCGTCCCCTCAGCACATGCCTCTTATTGTGAGTGGTGTAGACGAAGGCGACTTTCGATATGGACACGCCGACGGCAATCTTGCAAACTCTCGCTCGAGTGCTGTATCGGATGACCGAGAATACGAACT
The DNA here is from genome assembly GCA_023336285.1 of Pythium grandisporangium. Classification (NCBI taxonomy): domain Eukaryota; phylum Oomycota; class Peronosporomycetes; order Pythiales; family Pythiaceae; genus Pythium; species Pythium grandisporangium. The sequence goes on from JAADWT010000154.1 coordinate 25,863, forward strand.
TCCAGTCACGGCGTCAAGCGCGGTCAGCGCTCACATGCTTGGTGGCGACGATACCAGTAACCCGGCGTTGGGCAAATCGTTGTCGCGCGACACAATCGAATTGGCGACGCACATGGCTCTGTCGGCAATGCAATTGTACGAGAAGGAGAATAATCTCAGTGGTCACGTTTCCATCGAGACACGAAGGGAAGCGCTACGCAAGATGGTCGAAATTTACGCGAGCGAACTTATGCATGACGGACAACATAGCCACCGTAGCAGACGTAACAGTTCGGAACCTGTGGCGGAGGCAAGTAGGGCCACGATGCAGTTCAACGGTCAAACCCGTGCCAACACCGGTGAACAACGTCGCCGCTCGACGCAACCTCCGTTCCCATCACGAAGTGTCAGCGAAGGCCCGCGCCACCGACAGCCACCACGAGATCCCCGTCATGTAAGCAGTATGAATCTACGGTCAAGGACAGCCAGCCAAGACGTACGTTCGCATCGCCAGCTTGAGTTGAGCGATGCTCAATCAACTGAGTATCGCGATCTCTCTGATCTGTCGGCGAGTGCCTTCAAGGCCTACCAGCGCGGCTCTATGACGGGTGATCTCGAGGAAGAACAGGGCAATGCGAATGGCTCGCAGCCTAGTCACGAGCATGCCACGACGATGGAAACGACCCAGACGACCTCCGTGACGAATCCCGTTATGACGACACCCATGGCGTCTTCCGCCACCGTGGCTTCTGCTGTCATTGTCACCACCCCGACACCAAGCGTGCGTAGTGGTAGCAGCGCGGGGACAAGTATGCGCTTGGCGCCATCGAAATCGCCAGGGTCTGAACTGGACTCACATCGCAATGGTTGGCTCGAACGGAACAGTGGTAGGGACGATGACACTGATTACGGTGTCAGCGGCTCTCAAGATGCCGAAAGTACGTTTGGCGGCAGTCGGAACAGTTTCCCTGACAGTGAACTTCGCCGCTCGGTGGCATCCTCGCGACCGCGGTCGTTGTTCAACGGTGGTGGTGGAGGCGGTGATGATGATTTTTCCGATACTTTCAGTGAGGTAGGGCTGGTTGATTTGCCTCATCTTGTGCGTGTGGACGGCGCGAATCGGCGCGGGTCAATGACGAGAGGTAGTAGTGGGAGCAAGTTGGAGGGTGGTGGCGATCGATTGAGCTTTGCCAGCAGCAGTCACCAGTCGCTGCTGTCCGAGCCTAGTGAGTGGTCCGCGGCACATGGCGTCAGTGGGTCCATTTGCGGAACGGAGGTGGACGAAGTGGAACCCTCGCTAGGTCAGGGAGACCACGGCCACGACGGAGATGCTGAAGATACAGCTGACCATGACCACGAGTTTCACACAACTGGCAGTGATAGTGGTGAGGAAGAACCGGTTCTTCGCCTGAGCGAGACGCATCCCGATGAGTTCACGTCCTTCCGTTCGGATCGGCCGCGAATCTCTTTGGATCGCCTGGGTGACTTTGGCTCGGATAATCACCACGAGTTACGTGTCGAACGTGGCACCATGACGGTGTCCGAGCTGGCTCGATACCGCATATCGCTGGCGGAGCTCATGGCCGAGTATGATCAGCACGGCGATGATACCCGAATGCGCAATGGATCATTTGACAAGCTACTAACGGCAGCACCAACGACTGCGATGATGTTGCAGTCCTCGCAACCTGAGCGCGAACCGGAGCAGCTACTGCGTCAGCATCTACAACAATATGACCAACAACTGGAGACGGCAAGGAATTCGCGTCGTCGCGTCGCGAGCGTGGAACACGTCCTCCAGGAAATGTACCTGTAAAAAGAAGAAAAAAATCAATGCGCGGTGCCAACCGCAGCAATCTCTATGGATCAAGTTTGTGGGAGTCAAACCGTCAAGGCCGAGACCACCCCGTTCAATAGAGTGCATGCGTAAGTGAAGGGGAGGCAGGTTGCGCACGAGTGCGCGTGGATTTCCATCTCGGCGTGCCATAAAGGTTAAGTACCTACAGTAGTAGTGAGTGTGATTCAAAATGTTTGGGATGGAAGAATATGAAAACTAACGTTATCTACCTACCGTAGAACATAAGTAAACGAAATGAGAGAGCGAGAATCAAGAATACGGCGGGTGTCTCCTCTTGTTGTTGTTGCGACTTGACTTGAAATGCTGGTACTTCTATCCAATTCGGAAACTCGACAGGAGACACTTTCACGATTAACCAGCGAGTTTTCGATTTTGAATTGTTGGCTTACCTTGACAGAGGCATGGCGTCACTGCTGACAATGCTGATCGTAATCGTAAATCGGCGTGCATCGAGCGCAGCGCCCATGGTTCAAGCGTTTCCATTGCTCTTGTAAGTTTATTTTGCATGTTTTTGTTTTGTTTTGTGTTCTGCTCCGAGTATTTGAAATTTGAATGTGTGGCGTTTGATTTTTTGGTTTGTTGATTCTGCTTTGGCTTGTTTCCCACCAGTTACGAGGCCCATACCTACACCTCTCTCGAATACTGTTGTTGTTGTAATCATTGCTGTTGTTGTTGGAGCGCTTGCTGGTGCATGGACAACCGCTCGACCAGGAGCGGGAGCACCTGGTCCACGTCCACGGTCACCTGGATGCCGCCCATGCCATCCGTGGCCACCACGGAGCCCTGCAGCTGCACCATGCTGCTGCGTCTCGAGTCATTGTCCGAACCATTAAAGCTGAGCCCCATGCTAGCCAGACTGGAGCGCTCACTGGCGCGATTGCCGCGCGAGGACGGCGACACGGGCGGCAGCGCCATCAGGTCGGCCGTACTGCCCCGCACACTGCCGCAATGGCACGAGGACGTGACGATGCCGTTGCGCACAAACTGCTTGGCACCACAGGACTCGCACAGGCGCGTGATCAGCGTGGGCGTCGCGGCCGCGGTCAGCGAATCGAAATCAAAGGCGTCCAGCGAGCTCGAAAGCCGCTGGCTGTTGCTGTCGTGGTGGCTGTTCGGTGCTTCCAATGGGTCTTGATGAAGCGCTACTCCATGCTCCTGGTTGGTCGCCAGTGGGGTGGCCACGGGCACGGTCATGGAGCCACGACGGCTCTCAACCCACTCACCGTTCTCGCTTTCAATAAACTCGAGCTCCTCGGCTGGTTCCTGATCCGGTTCGTTCTCTGGTTGAGTCTGCCCATCGCGCATCGCCTGTGGACGAGCGTACCCTCCATGTGGGTTAGACTGCGGCGGCGGCTGCTGCTGGTGGTGGTTATACGGCGCTTGCTGCATTGACTGGCGATACGGGGGCGCCTCGTTGCCATGGCCGAACCGTGACGCGGAGGACGCGCTCTTGGGTCGCTCGTGGGTACCTCCTCGACGGTGCATGTTCGTGTTGACCCCCGTTGAAGTTGGTACTGGAGGAGGAGGGGGAGGCGAACCGGAGCCAGCTGCTTCCTTCTCCATGGCCATGGCGGCGTCATGCGCCGTCCACAGCCCCGTGAGGTCCGTGGTGGACCGCATGCCACCGTACCCGTGGCTGGGACCGTACCCGTCGCGGACATCGTACCCATCGTACCCGCCTCCAAACCCCAGGTACGCGCCAGCCTCGGACGGCTTGCGTGAGGGCATGGACGCCATGGCCATGGGCGCGCGGTCATGCGAACGGTGCGAAGACTGAGGCGGTGGCTGATGCTGATGCTGATGCTGCTGATGCTGGTGCGGTGAGTACCGTGGACCCATCCCATGTCCATGACCACGGCCATGGCCATGGCCATGGCCTTGGCTCTGGTTCTGGTTCTGGTGGTGGCCGTCCAGGTCGTCGTCAAACTCGGCAAAGTCGCTGCTGCGGTACCCCGAGCCAGTGATCCCACCATCGACACCACCCGAGCGGTGGCCCGTGGACATAGCCGACCCACGCCGCGCCATGGACCCGGGCACTGCGCCCATCCGCACCGACTGACGCAGCTGCGGCTGCGGCTGTGGCTGCCTCTGCCTCTGCTGCGGTTGTTGCTGATGCTGCTGCTGGCGGTAATGCGCCTGCACACGGCGCTGTTGCTCCTGCTGCACGGCCATGGCCTCACTCAAATCGTACTCACTCGGCAGTGAATTCGACCGCAGCCGGGGGCGACGACCACTACGATACCCGTCCACGCTATCCGTCTCGTCCATCGCTGGCGTCGCACTCATCGTCTCGGACCGCACGGAGCCACCCCCCGACGTGGAATTCACATGGCAAAACCGTGCCTCGGCCGAGCAGACCGTGCAAATGCGCACCTTCCGACGGCCAATCACGGGGATGTCCAGCTTCCACTCGTCACTACAGTGACGGCACACACCTTCGCCGCATTTCCGGCAAATGAATCGCCTCGTAAACGTCGCAAACGCTCGGAAACAGAAATGGCACGTGCCCTTGGCACGATGCGCGGGGATATCCAGGTCGCCCAGTAGTGGAGACGAACTCAGTCGTTGCTGCTGCAAACACTTGTCAATCGAGGCCAGCGCCGCGACGCGTTGCGCCAGGAACGAGGCCTGCAGCATCTCCGGGAAATGGCCCTTGACATCCATTTCCACCGTGTACGTCGCGTCTAGGACCCCGGGCTTTTCCGTTTCCACGGCGACTAAGCCACAACGATAGAGACTGGCACGCACGATGCCGTGGGATTTTTCCAGCGAGGGGCAGCACGGTAACTTGATCGAGTGCATGCTCCGCACCCAACCACGTCGACCGTGGGAATCTCGAAATTCCTTTTGACATTCCAGGTAGCAAAAGTCTCGGTTCCGAAACAAACGTGACGGTGATCGCACGAGGCACCACTTGATGCCCACGTACCGACGTGGGTGGTCCCCCGAGGGGGGCACGAGTGCGTACAGTGTGGCTGAATCTTCCAGGTCTTGGTTAAATAGAAGACCATGCTCCAGTTCAACCCCCAGTGACCGCGTGGAATCGAGTTTAAACAGGAGCGCAAACTCCTCAAGACTCGCGTTCACCTCGGACAACCCCCGCAAACACGTGCGGGCATTGGCGGCGCTACTGCTACCGTCTCGTGGGTACCCACGCAGTACGGAGATGCCCTTCATATTGCTCAGTGGCTTCCATACGATCGGTGGCTGCGCGCGGCCAAGGAGATCACTGGCCTGCAGATCGGGTGGGGCACTGCCATGCTCCGAGGACGACAACGGTGGTGGATGGGGCGCGTGAGGGTGTGGCATGGGGATGGCGCCATCACCCGCCCCCGAGGAAGAGGCCGCGTACGAGGACGACGAGGTGGCCGTGGGGGTGGACGCGTCGTTGCCCAGCTCGAGCGTGTCCTTGATCAAGTGATTGGCCGTCTCGTTCGCGAGACGCACGAGGTACTTCTTCATGCGCGGGTCCAGCTCGGGGCACTGGAAGAAGTCGCTCCCACGGAACGCGGCCGACGTGGGTGCTGGGGCGGGAGCCGGGGATGGGACCCGTGGCCGCGCGGACCGCATGCTGGGCTCGTACTCGTCCTGCGGGGACGGAGGAGGAGGAGGAGGCTGCTGCTGATGCTGGCTGCGGAACTCATTCGCGAGGCCGTGGTCGTGGCCGTGGGCATGCTCGTCAAACGACTGGTTGGCGTCGCTTGGTGGCGGTGGCGGTCCACGCGTGTCAAAGTACACGGTGGACGCGTCCTGTGTACTGGTCGAGGGGCTGCCGCTGCGCGGTTGTTGGTGGTGTTGGTGTTGCGAATACCTCATGCTGCGCATGGTGGCGTGTTGCGGACGGGTAGTGTACGCGAGTGTGTATAGCTACACGGATGTGTACGGGGGTGGCGCGTGTGGAGAGGGGGGAGGGCGTGTGTGTGGATGCAATGGGTGTGGATGGATGGATGTACGTACACACGTGTCGGTGGGCGGCAGTGCCAGTGTTGATGACACCTGTGCGGATAGAAGCTGGGAGGGGGGGGGGG
>JAADWT010000155.1:0-31711 GCA_023336285.1 Pythium grandisporangium
CCATGATGAGTTGCGGTGGACCCAAACTATGACTTTTACCTTCCATGTCACGGAAGCAGTCGTGCATTAGCTCCTCAATTGACATGGAACGACGACTCGAACCGAGCAGCAACACGGGGCGATCGTTGGACGCATCCATACCGCACGTTCTCGCAGTAGAACACATTTGCCGCACGAAATTTTCGACCGAGTGTTCCGGTGTACTTGCAGAAGATTCCACCACCACCCCCCAGTTGCTCAATTTGACCCCGTCGACGAACTTCTTGTCCCGCAAGTTCCACGCGCCGCCTGCGGGACGTTCAGAAACATTCTCATACTGCACCTCCGGAGTCTCAAGTACACGAGAATTGACCGTCTCCATGCGTTGATCAACTCGCATTCCAAATGCAGCTAGGAACGGATCGTTCTCGAATCCAGCCTGGTGAACTTGTTCCATGATCACACCTTGGCGCTCCTTCGGCTTCTTACTGGTGTGACGAATAATCTCGGCCGTATCAGAATCGTTGATGTTGTTGCACCGCTGTCCGGGCGCCACGTCGCACACTTCCAGCGGGAGCCACGTCTCCTTCTTTTTAGAGCCCACATTTACAGCCGGCAAATACGGGTGATTGAGGCGCATCCTGTACTTCTCTTCGAAATACTGTGCCACGCTTTTGCGCTCTCCTTTGATTTCCACCATCAGTGCATCCACCGGTTGGTTGCTAATTCCCCAAATCGCACGCTTGCGATCCGTACGGTGTGTAGGAAGAACTTCAATCTTGCGCAGAGCTCGGTGCAGCACCTTCAACTGACGGTCATCCAATCGGTTTTTTAGTTCATCTGGCGAGCGAACTTGAAAAGTGGCAAGAACCAAATCCAACAGTGACTTGGGGGCATAGAACACTGTGGCAGCTTGATCCACGTTTAACAAAAGCTTCTTCTGACCCACACGGATTGATTGATGGTACCCCCACACCAACTCCTTACCACCCTGGAGAGGATTCGTCCTTCGCACCGAGAAGAAGTTGCGCCCGACAGCGATCAATCTAATAGAATCAATACGTGAACAAAACAAACAATGAGCAAACAGAACAGCATCTCAATTTCGAGTTGTGCGTAGGAATCGTGGCAAGCAACGTACTTTTGAGCGCCCAAGTGACGTGCGACAACGTCCAGTGCTTGCAACACGCGCTGGGGGTTGATCTCCGGATTGGAGTAATACTCTTCCAGTTCAGTCACAGGAATAGTTTCGACTTCTTTGATGACGACATCAAAAGTCGGTGGGCCACGACCGCGCTGTGGCTGCTGGGTCCCAGTAATATCCCCATTCGGGTTGATCCCCTTGAATTCTTTATGGGTCCACGCAAGCCGAACCGGAGCGTAGAGTGATGCCATGCCATCATGAGCCACACGTACCCCACCAAACTCACTCTCATATTTCTTAAGCGCTTCATTGATCACCATGCGCACCACCGCCTTCGAGAGACGCGGACGCTCACGCTTCTCTATAGGAGGTGCAGACATTTCCACGTCCCCTTCCTGTTTCACCCCGGCAGCATCATCCCCGGTCATGGCCACGTCCGTGTCCTTTTCTTCCCTTTCTTCCTTTTGCTCCTTGGCTTCCGCATTGGGCCCGTACTTGGCATCGACCGCGCGATCCACTGCCACGTGGTACTTAAAAATCTCCTTCACCTTGCTTGCATCCAGTGAGAGCCCAAAGTAATTGACCGTGATTGGAACTTCTCGGCCCTTGGTGGCTACATTCGGACGCCGGCAAATCAAGAACGAGCGCGTCATCTGCTCATGGGTGTCGGCCACGGCCAGCGGGTCAGTGCGGCCCGACCACGCTTCCACCAGCCGTGGATCCTGTACCGGTTGGCCCAGCGCCTCGTAGCCAGCCTCTCGGACGAAGCCGACACCGGGGCCCATTTCACCACGCCCACGACCGCCACCACGACTGCCACCGCGGCCGCCGCCAAACCCACGGCCACCGCCACCAAAACCTCCGCGGCGATCATCGCCACCGCCGCGACGGTCATCCCGACGGTCATAACCCCCACCACCGCCACTGCGACCCCCTCGGTCGTCATCCCGGCCGCGACTGCTTCCGCCATACGACGAAGAGCTACCGCTGCCGCGGTCATAGCCTCCGCCACCGCGCGAGTCGTACCCTCCGCTGCTACCACCGCGTGAGTCATATCCTCCTCCACCGCCGCGGGAATCGTACCCTCCACTGCGCGAGGCGTACCCACCACTGGCACTGCGCGAGTCGTAGCCTCCTCCACCTCCTCTCGAGTCGTACCCTCCGCTGCTGCGGCTGTCATCACGTCCGCTGCTGCTGCCATAGCCACTACCACGACTGTCGTAACCACTGCTGCGCTCGTCCCTGTACCCGCCACTTGCGCCATAGCCACTGCTTGAGCCACCATAGCCACTGCCGTATCCACCCGAGGAGCAGCTGCCGTACCCTCGGCTATCGTAACCAGCGCGCTCGTCGTACCGACGATCCCCATAACCCCCGCTCGCACCATAACCAGACGAAGACGCATAATCCCCCGAGGAAGACGCGCCATATTCGCCACTGCGACTGTATCCACCGCCACCGCTGGCATAGTCGCGCGAGCTGTACCCTCCCCGCGAATCCCCACCACTACCACCGTACCCCGACCGGGAATCGTACCCGCCACCACCGCCGCTACCGCTGCGCGCATAGTCACCGTACCCGCCGCCTCCTCCTCCGCGCGAAACGTACCCCCCGCGCTGGTCGTATCCTCCGCCGCCACCGTACCCTCCGCCCTGCCCTCCAGCTTGATACCCGCCGCCGCGCGAATCGTACCCTCCGCCACCTCCGCCGTAGCCGTACCCTCCGCGCCCGGCGTCCGCGCCACGGTTCGGGTCATCGTATCCGCCCCCTCCTTGCCCACCATACCCGCTCCCACTCCCGCCACTGCCGCGGCGGTCGTACCCGCCGCTGCCTCCTCCCGAATCGCGAGAACTCATGCCCGCGCGCTTGCCTCGTTGCCGTTGGGTCGGTCAGTTGCTCTTCCCCGCTGTCCTGTTGCTCTTTGGTTCTGACTGTTTGGTGGCTTCTCCCCCCAACACCCAACACCCAACAGAGTGAGTATGTAGTGAGTGGCGAGAGAGAAGATCCACCTTCAAAGGAAACAGGATCGCACATGGCTTGAACTTATCCCTTGCCTTACCTGTGGCTGGCCAGCCCGCACGCCGTGGTGGTTGGCTTGTTTGTTCTCGGCCTCCCTCCACACCGTCCACAGCGCTGCTGGTCGGGCGGGTGACCCTGCTTGGGCATGAGCTGCAGCGAGCCACAGCGTCGTCCCTCCTGGTCGTATCCAGATATTGCTCGCAAAAATAGACCGCGTCCAGACAGTTCGTTCCTCCTCAAAATTAGCGCGCCAACATCCGTTGCCCAATCACAAACGATAAATCCGTAGCAGGGCAAACCGCCAGATGGGAGGGGCCAACGAGCATGCATTTAGAGTAGCGTAGAAGACACAATAAAGCATGCACTTCAACATCAAACTGTCGGCAGTCATCCATCCCCATCAGCGAAAACCACCGAGTAAACGGAGCAACTGGATGGGCGCTACTGGCGGATGGGGGGGGGGGATGACGTTCATGCAGATGACCACTAGGCTGGGCTGAGTGCAGCGGAGCCAGCCAAGTAACCAGTGGCTTGAGTGGGTATCACACTGCAGTGAGGTTCTGCAGCATCTCGTGGTGGGTGCGCGGCGAGAGCACATCCTCCTGGTACATCGTGTATTGACTGGGGAGTGTGAAGAGCGTGGCGGCCGGGGTCTTGAGGCGGAGGCACTCGAATCGGAATGTCGCCGACACGGACGGGATGAGCGGGAAGCAGAACTGCACGGGAAACCCATCGGCCAGCGACTAGGATATGAAGCAGGGGCCATGTATATATATATATATATACACGAGTGCGTGAGGTCAAGGGGAAGCTGCCCAAACAGAAATGGCAGCCACACAGGCACGCACCGCATGAAAAAACTCTTGCACGTTTTCAAAGGCGCTCGTGGTCTTGGAAAGCACTTCAATCACGGGTAGAAATTGCTCCACCTAATCAAGCAATTATAGTGCAATCAAAACCACCCGTCTTTGTCAGATTTGTTTTCTCCGATCACATCACCCATGACCCGCAAGGAATAAGTGGGGGTGACGACTCACGTTTAATGGGAACTCCTTGCTCATGTACACGGTGGCAGGGAACGATTTGCTGATGGTCCGACTCGGAGGCTGGGAATGCACCATGATGCGGTGTTTCGGGTGAAGTTTGGCCAAATCGGGTGGTAGCTTGTCAATTGTGGTGCCAAACCAATCCTCAAACGTCATCACTTCCTCACTGGCGCGATGCTCATCGCCCTCGATACTGTCATCAATGTTGACTCCTTCGATCGCTTCCACCGTCAATGCAAAGCGTATACGTTTCTGCCTACATACCGTTCACGATACGATTAGCCAACTACACATCCTATCACGGCGTGAGGAATGTAAACACCAGCCAACCTTAGACGTACCGGAAAACAGAAAACCAATTGTCCCAGGTGCACACAAGCGTGCCAGTCGTGGGGGCTACAAATCCCCCCACATGTTCCTTGCCTCCATTGGAGGAATAACGGCGGAGTGCGACTACCGTTTGCCATACCTCTTTATTGCCTTGAATCGTTTCTGGTAGAAACCGAACGCTGAATCCAATGTCGCACGACTCGAGCACAAACTTCCACTGCACTTTCTCGCCGCTAGACACCTCCACAGACGCAACGTGGTCCGCCTTGGCCGGAATCGTCACGTCCACGAAGCGTTCATTTAATGGGGCTGCAGATGTCAATGTTGCCAGTGTATCTGACGTCAACACTGAGCTTTGCTGATTTTCATCGCAACACGGTTCAAAACAGGGAGTGGGCATGAATCGGTTAGCGTTGTGCAAACAAAGTCGTTGCAATCATTCCCCTCCTCACTTACCGTCTCCTCTGCTAATGCTGCCGGTGCCTTGTGATCCTTGTTTTGTGGCTTGCGAACATGAAGACGGGCAACCACACCATCCATTTCATAGACGTCGCACTGTTGCCAATTGCCGATAGTTTCTGTCTGGTCGGTCTTGGAAAACCAAGAGTACTTGCGCTGAAAGGTCAATTCCGAGGCATCGATCTCGGTCGTCATGATCGACGTGGTCATCAGGAAATGCACCATGCAATCCAGATCGTCCGCTGCCAACGCATGGCCAGGACTCAACAGGTTCGTGCATGTCTGCTCGACGTGATCCAGGCAAAAGAAATGCTGTTTCTCGCCAAACAGCACGAAGGACAAATCGCCACGCTTCCACGCCCCATGCTCATAGCCGATGAGCGTGATATCAAACCGAATATCCGGGCCGCGCTTCCATATCTTGACCGTATCCGACGGAAGCCACCGCGAGACGCCCGGAATCCAAGTGGACACGTCTACGTGAATCTCACCGTAAAAGTCGGGCACTTCCGCAAGGCGGGGCGAGGCATCCCGAAGCTTGCTCTGCAGTAGCGCTGGGGCCTGGGCCTTCTCACGTTGAACAAGGACACGCAAAATGTCCTCATTCTCAGAGGCAATTGCGTGGTGCACCGCTTTCCATCCATCTGCATCCCTCGAGCGCACGCGTGCACCAGCGGCCTGTCGAAACGAGCCCAACACCCAGAAACGACACTCATAGCGATAGTTACCAACAAAATGACCACGTAGAAGCAACAAAGGATGCAACGCAACGCACCACGAGTCGTTTGACGATTCGCTTCGAGTTTCGGTGCGCAAACTTGAGCGCTAAGTGCAGCGCGCGATTGCCGCGAGGATCACGCGTCTCGAGCGCGTCGGGATGGTAGTCCAGGCCTTCATCGATTTGCCGCAGGTTCCCATTCTTCTCCGCACCAAGGAAAACAAGCAGACACAACACAACAGCCACGACGCACGAAAAACGCGTGCAGTTCGCTTCAGTCCACTCGTCGCCATGCTGGATCCATCCGCCTACGTACGTACCCATAGCGCAATGTGCAGCGGTGTAATGGTGCTCGTTGCTCGCTGGCTGCCCTTCACCGCCTCGTTTCTCGGTGCATCCATGCTCATCTCTCTGTCTGTATGTGTGGTGAATCTGCACCACCACCCAGAGCGCGTGGGCACGTAGCAATGCGGCAATGCGAAAGAACTTTCTGTCAAAACCGAAGCCAATGCCGATGTCAATGTAATGGAGCCTAGCACCACGAGCGGAAAGCTCTGCAAGCGAGGGGCGGCAACCGTGGCGACCATCACTTTGGTCACCTGCGACAGGCGGTCATTGGGTCGGCAGACGTGCTGGGAAAAAGGGCGGCATCCGATCCAAGGAGGTGCCACACTGCCACACCACGGCAGTGTGACCCACACCGAAAATGACGGCGTCCTTGTGGCAGATCATGTTGAAGATGTTTTGATATCCACGGAAGAGAGACCTCTCAACATGGATGTTGCAAACCAAGAGCTCCAGCCTACCAGTATAGCTCTTTGTTTGGAGACGCTGGAGTCCAGTGTCTCCCGGAAGTGATCTACAGAGATGAACCTCTATCAATGCATGTCGGATCTTGATGGATCTCTTTGCTTCTGACGCACGACGCAGCTCATTTGGCTTCTTCTTTTTCGCGAGGAAAGCAGAGGAGCCGTGGAGCGACTCTCACGTGGTTGTTGGATGGTTCTCATCGTCCCGTTCTCCAGCTGGATTGTCAGTCGCACAGTCAATGCATCTTTGACATGGCTCTTCAACCCGCTCGATTACATGTGGAAGGCTACACAAACCCCCAACAAAACTAATATGTTCAGACAAAATGGAGCTCCCTGGTGGAATGTTTGTTTTCTGCAATACACGAGGGCTGTCCCCACCCACCAATCACAACGACCCAAGTCATAGCCCTCATTTCTACCAATGAAAACATGACAAGTCAAAACCGCGCGGCTGAACACTCGCATGTGCAGAATCATGCCTACCACGCACTAATTCTAGGGGGCTCCGAAAAATAGAGGTTTACATTTGAGGTAAATTCATCTTTAATATCATCACTTGTGTCATCTCTTTTTCGGGGTAAGTAAATACGAAGGTTCTCTGCATGCGCGATGAGTGATGGTCCTGTGGAGGTGCGCTGGCCTGACTTGGCGTGCCGTGACAGGGAATCAGGCGCCTCATTCTCGGCTTTACCAGGTGAGGGCCATTCAGCGAAGCTTGCAGTAGCGGAAAATGGCTGGCGCCCGGGTGCTCCAAGCCATGCGTGACGACGAGAGCGACTTGTTTATGAAGAGCTGCGCCACGACGCCGGGTGGGTCAACTTCTTCTTCCTCCTCCTCCTCCTCTGCTGCCACGGGCACATTGGAGGAGCCCGCGGAGCTCCTACTTATGGACGAGCTGTTCCCGCTCAAGGCCAAAACGCAAGTGGCCGTGGATTCCGCAACCATCATGCCTGACCCAGAGTTTGCCATGCATGCGCTCTTACTGGACGACGACGACGTCGACACATTCATGAGCGCATTCCCATCCGATCTTGGCGCGCTGGGCGAGGGCTCGTACAGCCCCTCCACCTCGGACGAACTGAGCGACACCGCCACGGATTATGACGTCTCGTCGCCTGCGCCGAGCTTCGTGGAGGACTCGCGCACAAGCTCTCCATCCGTACAGCCACCGCGGAGTCCTCTACAGGCTACCGTGATGACGAAGCAGGACCCCATGTCGCCCATCGCTGCCCCCTTGGAGAGTGCTCCAGCCACGACCAACTCGCCAGCGCAGCTCTCACCCGTGCAGCCGTCCCAGCCGATGATGCCCCCTGCGGCGTTTGCTGGTGCAGGTATGCTCCCCTTTGCGTTCCCCGTGGCGTGCTTCCCATCCATGCCTGTGCATCACAAGCGCCCACTCGCCGAGGTCTTGCCCAGTGCGCCGCCACTAGTAACCACGAAACTGGCGGGCATGCACGCGCCCTCGGCACCTGCGGCTGCGACGGACAAGAAGTCCAAGCGTGAGATTCGCCAGATGAAAAACCGCGAAAGCGCCAACCGCAGTCGGTTGCGGCGTAAGGCACAGCTGTGTGAGATGTCGGTGGAGGTGGACGAGCTCACCAAGACGCAGCACGAGCTGCAGAACACGATCGCAGGGCTGCGCGCCGAGAATCAGTCGCTTCACGACCAGAACACTTTTCTCCGCTCCCTCGTGACCATGTACACGGATCCGTCGCGCATGGTGACATTGCCGCCTGTGCCACGCGATGCCAACGCACAGCCCACGCCATTTGAACTCGAGAATGGACGGAAGCGGAGCAACACACAGCAGCAACAACAACAACAGAAGATTGACTGTGAGTACCTCGATGCCGCCGCTCTTCTGGATGAGATGGACAGTGGGGATGATTCAGAACAGATTTTGCCGGCGGCCAAGAAGCGCAAGTCTGGTGTCCGCTCCGCGGCGACGCTATCTGCGGCCAGCCTGGGGCTGTGCGCGTCCGTGTTTGGGCTCACCATCCTCACGGATGTGGACAACACAGTTGCACCATCGGGCCACATTCGCCGTTCGGGGCGTGTGTTGCACACACTGCCGTCATCGTCGATCGAGTCGGGCTGCTCGCCAATGCCCACGGCCTCCTTTTTGGAGGGGTTCTGGGTCTCCGTCACTGCCTCTTGGCAGTCCTTTGCCGCCTCGGACCTCGCGTTTGGCATTCTGCTCAACGTACTGTCGTTTGTCGTCATGCTCGCGATCTACAATGTCTACCAGCGCTACTTTACGGAGACACGCCGTCGCGCGTTCTCTATGATGTCCAGGAAGGCCATGACACGTCGTGAGTTGGTGGCGCACGCGCTTCAAACAAGCGCTCGCAAACTGTTATCCAGGTCATCTTCGTTACCGTCCAGCGCTGGCACTAAGCGACGCAGTGTGAGCTGGAATGATGTGCGGGTACGCGACGCCACGGCCAACAACTCGGTGACGCTTGATGACCCTCCGTCGCCCAGTGTGTAAGTGTTTACGTGAAGTAGCCTCCCCCCCCACACACACTCTACACTCGCACGCATGATAGGCATTGCCTCTATGCGCGTTATGCCCCTCTATCGATATCTATAATTTATGTCAATGATGACCTTCCATTCCAACTGTACTTTATCTGACTTGCCGTTCCCGAAATTCCGGAACACTATACTCTGGGGTGGTCCGTGCTCTTACAGATTGTACTAGAGCATGGCAAAGCAAGTGATCGAGTCATTGATGCGCGGGCTGTTCCACCGCAACGACTATACTCAACAATAACCGGAGAATAAAACTCCCGGTCGGGCTACCTATCTATCCTCAGTAGGTAGCCAGACCGGGAGTTTTATTCACCGGGATTCCACCTATAGAACACATCGGATTGTCGCTTCATTCATTAAGATTACCAAACAATTTCCCGGATTTACGGTGCCTGTCATGCGAGCCACAACTAAACAGCGCAACAGGACGAGCGACAAGGTCGAGACCTTGGTGCGTGAGCGTGCTCATGTGCCAGTACAGAGGTCCGATCCCTAACTCTACCCTACTGCTGCCATAATAATAGTGCTCGAGCTCTTGCTCCACTGATTTGATATCGAATACAAAACCTGGGTAGATAGATCATTTACACGCGGGAATTTGTAGTTGCTACACCACCAAGGTTCACGAATAGATTCCATATCCAATCGTGACGCTTCCTGGGCTTTTTCGTCAGGCGGCACTTCCATCAGTGCATGCGGCTCTCGAATCCAGCTGGCGCGCACGCGAGAGCGAAGAATACGCCAGTAAATGTGTTTGGGCAGGGGCATTAACGTTAAATCAAAATCCCACACGTTTTCATTGCAGCGTGCGGCCCCGCTGGATTTTTGCGGTGTACTGGTACTATACAGGTGGTGGGAGTGACAATTGTAAACGCATATTCGGACCGAAAGTTATAGTAATTAATCGCTAATAGACCTGTTTTCCACCGCCTCCGCAAAGATACCCCGGAGTAACATCTTTCGGTCTGAATCTCTCAGATATGGGCTCCCATTACCCGTGGGATGGATACTGTATCTGCTGGACTGGTGTCCGCTCTCATCACGAATAAGAATCGCACGAAGAATGGTGGACTGCCTGGCAATTAGTGCATGCACGGTGCCACCGCTGTCATGATCAAAACAAGATCGCTGATGCCCTAGCCAATGTAGCCATAGACTCTGGGTGAACCACCGCCTTCCGCGTCTCGGACGGTGTCCCTAGGGTAGAGAATCGTGATCGCTTCCTGGTGGCGGCTGGGCTGACGGAAAGCGTCGGATGTGAGGGCTTGGAGCTCCCATTATCCTGCTTGGGGGAATGCCTTGATTTGATCACCGATTATTGCGTTGCCCAGACCGTGCAATATATATTTATTTAAGCTCTTACGCACCAAAAATGGAAGGTGCCCGGCGTACTTCAAGGAGAGAACACGCACACACTGGATTGTTTTGCAAAATGGATAGCCTTCTAGACATTTAGTGCGGACGTGGAGCGAGCTTGCAAAAGTGGTGGCTCATTTCCAACCAAATTGCTGGTGAAGGGGAGCAACTTCCAACGCCACAGCCTCTGCCTATAGTGTGTCGAAGGAGAGAAATTCTTCGACACTACTGGGCGATAAAATACAGTAGTTTGTTAGGCATTGGTATCTTTGCCCGCACACACACTTCACGTGCATGGACTGTCCAATCACGGTGACGTCACCGTGATTAGATCAAGTATTCAGGCGTCGGTGATGGATGAATCATCACCTCATCACTGATGAGAAGGAGGAGGAAATAAAGTCTACTGGTAGACTAACACTCGGGGTTAGAAGGGTTAACTATGTACACTGTACATCCTTGTAATGCAGAGCAGTCGTGTGTTTGGATGGGTCGTGGAAGCGCCGCGGGAGCCTGAGGGTCGTGAGCCAGCCGAGCAGGAGGTTCTGGCGGATTGTACGGTCGTTGGTGTTGCAATCGTGTTTAGGCCGGTGGTCTTCTGGATCCAGTGAATAGTGACGGTGCTGCCTGCTGCTCTCTCTCTTCCGTGGTGATGATCACATGATGCGTGAGTTACCCCCGCTTCTGGGTGAAACGGACGAGGCCATCACTGATGATCCCTTCAAACCAGCAGGGTAACTATGATCCCAGTTTGCATGTCCGCATCTTTGGCATGTAATTCACCCATATTACCCAGATGTCTACCACCCACTTATTCGCTTGGGCTCAAGCATATTACTCGTGTTGGACAGTAGACTAAACATACACCTCCTATGTACTTGGATGCTTCAGGCGCATTCTTCCGGAGCTTGATCCACAGGTAATTCACCCAAAAATGGATACAATGGGAGAATTCCCCCCACTCCATCTTCAATGCGGACCAGGCTTTTTGTCTGGCTCAAGTCTTCGATTGTCTAATTGCCGTTCACTCCCCTGCAAATTTGCGGGACCGCAGGGCTTGGGTTTTCTATTATCAAGCGCGTTTACACGTACATGCACAGAAGAGGGGCATCCAGCTTTTACAACGAAGACCCGTTGCCTATCAAAGGCATCTGTCTTGCAAAACATCGCGTTCTTCGTGGGGTGTGTGGAAAGACGGGCGGTTCACGCTCGTTTACGGGGTAATCGAGCGATTACAGACTACCCTGTAAATGCCAGTCCCCTCTGTGCCAACAAGATCCAGTTAATAATGGGGTACAGTCAAAATAAAATTCACCCTATAAATTGACTTTATGTTCACGTGCGAGAGACAAGCCTGTGTGAAACTCTAAATACCAGTATCCCTTTGAAATAAATGGGTGGATAGTTTCGGAAGCGTCAGCTTTCAAGTGCAGCAAGTACTTCTCCAGCGGAAGGAGATAATATTTTGGAGGTTGTTGCGCTAGTTTGGTTGTTTCTGACCTGGTGGATCGTTTGTGTTCGCCGTTGCGGTTACAAATTTGGTTACGATGAATAACCGAGTGCTGTAATCACACATCATAAACAGGATCAGTTGCGCCAACAAAGGCTTGCCAAAAGCACAACCACCACGTGCACGAGGCTGGTATTCCCGAGCGGTTGCGGCGTACTGGATACAGTGCTCGTTGGCGATCACGCAACGATTGACTGCCCTGAAAGAGGCTGCTTGTTTGTTGGCGCGCCCGTACAGTACCGGTAAATAGTCTCCCCTCATCCAATTTCACCCACCCGCTGCTGCTCATTTACAGATTCGCCGCCTCGGAATCACGTCTCACTGGTTAGTCCCGCGCTCCATTTAGACCCCCACCGGTCCTCTACTACCCCTTCGCCC
This sequence comes from Pythium grandisporangium, assembly GCA_023336285.1. Taxonomy (NCBI): domain Eukaryota; phylum Oomycota; class Peronosporomycetes; order Pythiales; family Pythiaceae; genus Pythium; species Pythium grandisporangium. Next base: position 12,287 of record JAADWT010000155.1, read on the forward strand.
CGACCCATTCGAAAATGGCGACACGGCCCGGACCGTCCACACGGGCCACACGACAAGCATACTATAACCAAATGGCCGACCACTCGGAGTCGCCGTCCTCAGCGGACCACTCAGCGGCCGTGCACCCATCCGTGTTCCAGCAGCAACCCTCCATAGCGCGTAGTGGCTCATTCCCGCAACATAATAGCGCGGTCTCACGCGGCATGCCCCGACGGTCACTACCCAACCACGTGCCGCCACAAATGGCACCACCCCCCATGAACCATAGCGCGTTCGCTCGGCAAGATCCACACGCGTCCCGTCCACACTGGAGCAGCAGCCATCCACCGCACCTTGGGCCGCGTCCACAGGCTCGGCCACACGCCCACGCCCATGCCCATCCGCAGATGCATCACGCGCAGCGGCTCTATGACCTCTCGGATGCCTCGGAGCGGTTCTACGCGCCGCAGTCCGCGCCACTGGCGCCGCTTCGACGAGCGCCATCGACCTCGTCGAGGTCGAGCGAGGTGGCGCCGTCCCCCACGGACCGGTGCCACACCATCCAGCCCACGGGGTCGTCTGGGTTTGCGTCCCTGCTGCGCTCCAGCTCGCTGCCGCGTCCACCGCCGCCGTCGCCACCAGCGCGGACCACCGCGGCCGCCACGACCAAGCCACGCGGCCGTGCACGGTCCTCACCGTACTTGACGGAGGCCGACCGCCAGGACATCATGACCCGCATCCGCCGCGGCGAGAAGCAGGCCGATCTTGCCAAGGAGTACCACGTGAGTCGCGCCGCCATCACCAACCTCAAGCAGCGCCGCCAGATGCTCGAGATGATTGAGAACAACAAGAACGCCAAGCTTGGACACACGGCGGTGGACGTGGACACGCCCAAGAGCACAGAGATGGCTACATCTGATCCCGCATCATCCGTATCCGCATCCACACCGCCCAAACGCCGCAAGCTGGCACACAACTCGCAGACGGACACGAGCACCACGGAGGCTGTGGACGAGGACGTCGCCAGTATGAGCTCACGGGCCACACTGAGCCCCACGGGAAGCAGCCGCAGCCATGGCAGCCCCCGCACGGCAGTGGACCCGGACGTGAACGTGGACGCTGTCACGGCCGGCAAGGTGAACATGAGCGCCAGGCACCACGAGGTGACCACGCCCACGATGACACGGCTGTTGACCAGTCTGCTGGACCCCAAGACCTCGGACGAGGTCTTCCGCGCCACAATGCAGCGTACGCACCGCCTGCTGCTAGAGGAAGCCATTGGCTGGAGCTACTCACACGGCGGTGGCTCCGTCTCAGCGGAGGCCTTCAAGCCCGTGGCGCTTGTGAGCGGTAGTGTGGAGGCGCCGCGATTGGCCCACGAGTACCACATCATGGAGCCTCTCACGCCCGTGAGCTCGGTTTGTGACCTGGCCCAGCGCTCGGACGACCACCACGTGGACGTGAGCGTGCGGCTGCCCACGGCCGTGCTGTCTCGCAGCCCCGTGGTGCTTTTCCTGGACGATATCCGCTCGTCCACACCGTCCACACCGTCCACAGTCTCTACCGCATCCACCACCAAGGACAGCGCGCAGCAGGCCATTGCGCGCTGCCTGCTCGTGCTGCAGACGCTGCTATTGCATGGTGTGGACGAGGACCGCATCTTCCTCGTGCTCTCGCTCTGCGATGCCAAGCTGGCGGCGGCGCTGCGCAGGCAGTTCCCAGACGTCCACGTGGTGGCCGCGCGGCTGTTGACGGACCGTGAGCCCGTGAAGGAGCAGACCCTGCTGCGGGGATACCACGACCGATTGGCCGCGTTGGCGCCAGCCGAGGAAGCCGTCCACCGTGTGGATATAAGCGTGTCCACTCCGACGAACGTGGTCACCACCAAGGCGTCAGAATGAAAGGATAGAACAAGATAGCGAACACAGGACGAGTCATTGGATTAGAATCGAAATACTATTTACGTTACGCCAGTGGCTGCGAGGGCTTCCATACTCCGTGATGAATAAGAGAAGTCATCGGGGGATACACTACCGTGTATGCGTGTGTGCGCATATCGTGCGAGGCATCGTCAAACAAATGTGGTCTCAGTAGATCAACCTTTCCGTAATCTGGATGTGGATGTGGTTGATCCACACACGAGCTTCATCCACACTGAGAGAAACAACACGCAATTGTACCGCGTGGATGCTACAGTACACTTTAGGCTATCCGCAACGTCCGGTAGGATGATTTTGTTTGGTGTTCACTGTGTACAATCAACGACGTGCAACAAATCTGCATGTTTCCCACACAGGTACATAGTGTACACCCACATACACCCACACATAGATGCCCCCAGCATGAGCAACAGATTGTAATTCCTCGTGGGAATTACAATCTGTTGCTCATGCTTTTAAAAATTCATTCACGGGGTTATCCCGAGATCGTTCGTTGCCTCGCTTTGAGTGTTATTCTCTGCGCTGCACGAAGTAGTCTGTATGCTGGCACTGATTGCTCCTGTCTGCAGGCTTTCCAGCGTGTAGTACATACAATAGCGTGGCCAATCCTTTCTACACTACCTTGTCCGCGCGGTCCAGGGTGCGCGCCAGATGGGCGAGCGCGCGGGACATGGCCTCACGTTCGCTCGTGCGGGACGACGTCGTCTTCATGGCCGAGATGGCGCGCATCTCTGTGTCCTTGCTGTCCGGTTCCAGCTCGATGAACGCCGCCTCGGGGTAATGTCTGCGAATCACGGCTTCCACCTCCTGGACCTCCTTCTCCACGAGCCGGGTCACGTCCTCGGCATACCTGCGGCACGTCCAAAAAGAAAAAGAAAAAAAAGCAAAGGCAAGCCATCCACAATCAGCAATGCACCAGAACCACCGTGTGTGCATGACGTGGCTAGTATGAGCAGCGTACGCACCACGCCAGAATGAGCGGGAGGTCGTGCTCGAGGTCCTTGGCTTCCAAGAACACGGGCTTGTACATCTGCAGTAGCCTGGCGGCGAGATACGTGCCATCAAAATCCACTTCCGCCTGGAGTCATCAAAACATAGCAGCAATAACCAAACAACGACAACCACCATGTCAGCCATCCGCCTGCTCACAGCGACGCATGCCGCCTCCCAATGAATGGCCTGACTGCCCACTGTACTAACTACACCGTACCTTGTAGCTAAACGTGGACGGGCCTACCCACTGCGACTGCACGGCGTACACGGCATCGATCGATGGCCGGGCAAGCAAGAGTCCTCGAATGCCCTTCTCAATCTCTGGCTCAACCGATTGCCCCAATAAATACCGCTGATTTCGTCGGATGAGCGTGACGGCGACGCCACCCAGGAGCACCCCGATCGAGATACTGGCCAGACTATCCCAGAGCGGGTTCCCCGTGACATGCGTGGCGCCAATGCCGCACGACGCAATGAGCACGCCCGTGCAGGCCGCGGAATCTTCCAGCATGACGGCGATCATGAACGGGTCTTTGATGCGCTTGACGTGGTCCAGCAGCGAGATGCCGTCGGGCTTGGTGGACATCACTTCCTGCACGGCACGCTTGAGTACGTACCCGTCAATGAGAAACGAACCGGCGAGCACGCTCCACACCTCCCACGAGAGCAAGAGCTCCTGCGGTGGACTCAACAGTGTCTGCACGCCGTGGCTCACGGTGACTCCCGCGCCCAGCCAAAAGATGCCCAGCGCCGAGATCAGCGACCAAAAGTACGCGGCACGGCCGTACCCGTACTGATGGTGCTTGTCCGGCACGCCCGAGGCCTGCTTGAGCCCGAGGATCAGGATGCCCTGGTTGCCCGTGTCCACGAGCGAGTGGATGGCCTCCGAGAGCATCGCGCTGGAGCCCGTCTTGAGCCACGCCAGCGTCTTGAGCACCGTGATGGCCGTGTTGCCAGCCATCGCGCGGAACACGACGTCCTTAGAGGCCGAGCGGAAGACCTTGCCCGGGAAATAGACCTTGTCCACGTCCTCGCGTGGCGGTGGCGGCGGCACTGACTCGCTCTCGCTCTCTGTACCGGTCTCCTGTTCATTCGACAGCGCCCGGACGGTGTGGGCGATAGCGGCCGCGGCATCGTCGTCATCGTCGCCGACACGCGTGCGCGGCTCCGTCGTCGAGGATGAGGACGAGGAAGAGAACCAATGCAGCGGTATCCACTGCGCCGAGGCAGCGTGCGCGTGAAGCGCATGGCGGCCATGCGTAGCCTCTCGTTGCCGCAGGAGCAGTGTGTGAATCGGCGCCAGCTGGTGCGCCGCAGCCGCCGTGACGCGCTCATGGCCACCGCTCCACACACAGGCACGAGGACGGACGCGGGCATGGGCAGTGGAGAGGCGTCTCCGAAGGCCGCGTGGGAAGGACGCAGACAGCGCCAGCGCCAGCGACGACATGCCTGCGAGAGCCAAGGTGGGGGTCGCTCCAGGCCGGCTCCTCTTCGTCTCTGTCTGTCGGTCGGGTCTCGCCGCGCCCCAGTCAAAGCGGCCGGCAGAGTGTTGGGCGATAAGCGGCAACGGAATGTGGGTCGCTGGATGGCGGTTGATGCCCAGATACAATCTGGGCATCAACCGCTCCACATGTATCCCCTATCTGGCAGATAGGGGATACATGTGGAGCGTACCAGACCAGATGTGGAACAGCTCCCACATCTGCTGTGGTACGCTCCACATGCGTTCCACATATCACACCAAGGGTGTATGTGTGTGTTATCTTTGGAATGTGAAAGTGTAACCCCGTGGGGTACGATCCCACGTCTGACTTGAATTCACTATTGCTCGACGAATTCAACCAGCGCAGTGAGTGTGTGTTGTGTATCAATCACCCCGTCTGCGCTGTGACACTCGGTTGCGAATCGATGTAACCTTCCACCCAGCAGACACCAATTGGCTTTGATAGTCTTTTCGTTCGTTGCCAAACGCTAATCGCCATCATCTTGGTGCATCGCATCCATTCTCTCTTTCTCTCTCTCTCTCTCTCTCTCTCGGTGCCGCTGCGCAGCCTAGCCTGTGCGCTACTGTACTGGCGCCATGGACCGTGTCGGTGCTGCATGCTCGGCGCGCTCGCGGCTCATCGACTACTTTGTTGAAGTGGTGGCCGAGCCCTGCGGTACGAACGACGGACGCCACCGTGATCGGCGGCAGCGTGGAATGATGAGGAGGATGGTTGCTTACATGTGTGATGGCTGTTCCGATGTGTTATTGTTGCGGTTGTTGTTGTTGTTTGGTATGGTGGTGGTGGTCGAATGCTCAGCTCTGCGTGCGTCGCAAGAGGTCGTCGAGCGCTTTGATCGCCGCATCCTGCGCTGCCTGCCAGCCACCGGCCGCACCGACTTTCCTCTTCCTGACGGATTGCCCTACGTACGTACTACCTGCTAGCTGTGCCTCCCATACATGCGTGGCGTTGTTGGTGCACTCTATTAACTGGGTCGAATCGATTGGTATTCCGCCGCCTGCTGCTGCAGTTTTGCCTGCCGGAATGTCTCTCAGCTCCACAGCCGTCCGTGTATGAGCGGAAGCCGACGTTCTTCTCCTTCTCGCTCACCGGTGGCCATGGTACGCGTGCCTACGGCTTTGCGCTGCACTACTACGAACCCATCGCCTCGGCCTCGGCCCCGGCCTCCACCACAGCGGCCACCACAGCGGCTATGCCCACGGCCTGGCGCCCGCATGTGCTCTGCGTGGTGTCGCACCACCCATTCTTCTCGCTCTTCAAGGAGCTCGTGGGCTGGATCTACCGTGGCCGCAGCACGCACGCGTCCGAGCGCCGTGTGGCCGAGGGTATTCTTGCAGATGCCAGTGACCAACGGCGCTGGTTCCTGTCACCACGAGCCACCAGTACGGACGTATCGGCGCTCACGGAACGACTACCTCTGCTGTCACGTGCACACTCCGATGACGGTGCGCCAATGGCACAGACACATAAACAGACACAGGCTCAGACTCAGGCACAGGTGCGGACGCATCCACGCAATAATGGAGGTCGCAAGCGAGATGATGTGCTGAAGGAGAGCAGCTGGAACGACCGAGGAAACGGCAATGGCGATTTTGAGGCGACTGGAGCGGGTAGTGACGTTGATGTGGATGCTGATGAGGACGTGGACCGCATCCTGGAGGAGATGGTGCGAACGGCGCGTGCCCCCGCGGTGGGCCACGCGCTCCGGCTTCGCTTCCATGCGCGCGAGTTTTTCCGCTACCACGTGCAGCGCAGTAACGTGACGCACCTGGATGACTCGTGTTTCCAGTTATTGTTTCAGTGCCTGAGTCCAAGCAATGTCGTGTACCTCGTCAACTGTATGCTGCTCGAGCAGCGTATCCTCGTGCACTCCAATGTACGTACGTGGTCGCGTGGACGGACGACGACGTGACCGTGAGGAAGGAAGGAAGAAGAAGTTAGGTCGTATCCCCGCCTCGTTTTCCTGACGAGCGTCTTTCTATGTGTGATATGTCTGATTCTCCACGCAGCACCATGGCCTGCTCACGCCCATCTGTGAGGCGTTGTGTGCGCTGCTCTACCCATTCACGTGGGAGCACGTCTACGTGCCGTTCCTGCCCGTTCAGCTAATCGAGTACCTCCACGCCCCCGTGCCCTATCTCATGGGTTTGCACACAAGCTCGCTGGCCACGCGTGTAGGTTCCGAGATCTTCTCCTCCTGCGTGGTCGTGCACCTCGACAAGGATAAGGTCGTGTCGCCCATTAGCTCACGGGGAGATGAATCGCCGATGGACTTTGTGCTCGCTCGACTGCCCACGCACGAGGTAGACATGCTTGTTCGCTCCATCACGCCCGTCGTCCCGCTCCCGATCTCCAAGGGCACGACCCACTCCGTTTCCGCGAACGCTGGTCGCGCTGCAAATGGCGACAATGCCGCCGCCGCAGCGGGAAACGAAATGGAGCTCACATTTGGAGAAGGATCGGTACGTGTCCTCTATGTCATCTTTCTGTTGGACGGGCAATCACTGGAAAGGGTCAGCTATCCGCCTCAACCGACTGTTTTTGTTTTACGAATGGGTTGTATTACAGCTTGGCATCACGCTGGAGCCAACACATCTACGCCTCCTAGCGGTGCACAACTTTGAGCATGGCCGTTCACCCGGCGCGTCTGCGGTCGTGAAGGCGCTGCCACGACTGCAGCATGGTGTCCCCGGCCCGGCCGAGCGATCTGGGCTCATTTACCCGGGCAGCTTTTTGATAGGGATCAATGGCGAGTCCACACTCGACCTCACCTTTGAACAGACCATTGACCGCCTTCGAAGCGAGTCACGGCCGATTCGCTTGCGGTTTCTCACCGAGCCGCGGCCGCATGCCAATGCCTGCCAGTTTGCTGAACGATTGCATGCTCTCTCGCTCGTGTCCACGCATCAGGTGGATCACTGCAATCCACATGCTGACTGGGTTGATGTCGTGCGTGGCGCGTTCGCTCTCATGTTCACGTCTATCTTTCGGGACTACCAACGATATGTGTGTGTCGAGCATATTGCTGCATCGGCATCCATGGCTTCAAGAGCCTCGCAGTCTCGAACACGAAGCAGCAGTGCCGGATCGGCGGATGATTTGCAGGACACCCAACAGCAATACAACAACAAGGATTCGTCAGACCACGACCCGCCTGCCCTGAGGCGGAGGCGCTCGTCAACGCTCAATGTATCCGTGACATTCAACCGTGTCGCGTTTTGTAGATCTCTTGGCGCTATCTCAGCACGGTCCTTCTTGCGCGAGTTCACACAAACCCAGTCATTTGCCGGGTTTGTCAACGACAGTGTCATCGGCCGTATCTCACACACCAAGTCGTACCCACATCTCGAGCTATTCGAGCACTGTATCCACCTTCACCATGAACTGGGTGAGGCGACCATGACCGAGGCCATCGCACTTCTTTTTGAACGAGATCAAACGGCAATCAACACGATAGTAGTGGACCTGCCAAGCTCTACAGTCCCCGGCATTGGCTCCGCGCCAACCTTGGGATCGACTGACCTAATTACTCCTTTGCCAGTAGCCACTGCTGATGTATGCAGGAAGAAACCAGAGTCACCGGAAAAGCGATCACCACAGTGTACACGCAACCTCCGTGACTCAGTTGTGGGTGCAAAAGCTCGCACATCACGGCCCATACTGAATATCGGTTTGCTTGAAACACTTCACCATCCTGTGATAGCTACAAGTGCCCCAGCATTGGCGATGCGTCGCGGGAAGGATGCTGGCGACGAAGACCACGACGATGGTGTCGGTACGACCCCATCCTCGTCGCTTGAATCGTCGGGCTCTTCACGTTCGCTACGCGTAGAAGAGCTGGAGGATGCTTGCGACGAACCAAATTCAAATGACCACTTCAACCAGAAAGCAGCCGAGTCGATCTACGATGGGGCACCCTCAAATGAATTTGCATTAAACAACAGTGATGTGCCTCGTGGGGCCACAGAAGTTCTACGACGGGAAGAACCAGAGCTCGACGACGAGACACAACCGCACCACGTCCAACAATTGGATGCATGGCTCGCCGCGACATGAGAAGCTGAGGGAGGCAATCTCGTCCGTAAGAAGGGGCTTGGGGTATCCTCCAATAATGAATTCGATGTTATTTAATTTGAAACCCTTACCGAGTTTTTGTTTTTGTTTTGCTTTCGTTGGACACAATCAAGTTGTGCATCACGACGCACAAACAATCTCCGTGAACTTTTAATTTACTTCATACTTCACGTAATTACTCTACAATTCATGCACCCACCAAATCCCCGACATGGTGGGGGGGAGAGAAAAACACCGATTGCCTTCACGTTGTTGCCCTGCCATAGTTTTACAACTTCCTCTGCCTCGTCGACTTCCGAAGTCGCCCAGGAGTGGACCGAAGAACGCGATCATTGTCAATGACGGTGAGTTTTTGTGGAGTGCTTGTGATTGATCCTGACTCGCGGGCAGGTCGCTGAGACGATCCAGACGTAGCCTTGGTTCTTTCTCTCAGCTGGGCGAGCGATGCAGAGGTGGAGGTGTTGCGATTCTCTGGAGTTGCCACACTCGAATCCAAGTTTTCTTCGTGGTCTTCAACGTTCTCCAACGGGTGGCCCCCCTCGACGATCAAGTTACCGTCGCCAATCTGTATCATCACCCGGTTTTGTTCCACCCCTGATGACTCGGACTGCTGTTTGTCTTCGCGGGTCAATTTTGGGGACGAAGGACTTATCGTGGGGAACTCCAATTCACTTCTACAAGATGCTGGAAATTGCCTGGACACTGGTGACGTTGTCTCTGTCACTGGAAGTGGGCTCCATGTCGATTCGTCGATCTCGAGAAAAATCGGTTCGTCTTCGACGGCACTACCGTTCCGCGGCGTCGTTACATCTGGAGGACATGGACTCGAGCTCGTTGTGTCGTCCTGACCAGCAACACCGCCGCCACCGTCCTCGTTATCTTCGTCAACAAACAGCGGCAGTGGTGCTTCCTGAGGACTACGTCGGGCTTCACCGGGTATCTCGTTGGCCGCGCGCTCTTCACGTTCGTCGATCACCCCGGAGATAAGGTCAGGATTTAAAATGACATGCTCTTCGACTTCATCACCGTGAGAAGGAAGTGATGTCGCCGGCACTTGTGCAGGCGTCACTAACTGCGAAACAGACCCGGTATTTGCGCACAGCGTTGGTGCTGAATCAGGGGCTGCGAGGCACTTCTCCAAATCCGGTGATGGCGAACGAGGACGCTCAGCAGAAGCCCAACCAACTGATTGAATACGGGCCTGCTCGTCAGCAGTTGAAACTGACACGCCGGCATCAGAGGAATGTGCTGCGTCCAACGAGAAAATTACCGTCGACTTGGCTGGCTCGACATCATCGGAATCGTCAGTCAAGTTGGAACGACCTATTCGCTCAGATACTGTAGCCAGCGCAACCACCTCGAACACCTCTGAAACCAATTCGTCAACCACTGCCTTTACGTCATCCAACACGACATCGTCGTTCATACCCACCAATTCCTCACGGTTTGTTGACTGGGATAGCTCAATCTTCTCAGACTGCTCAGGCAAGTCGGAAGAATCTATTCGATCAGATACAGCCAGCAATGCATGCATCCCCAACGCCTGCAACGAGAAGTTGTCTGCCACGGTCTCTGTATCGCCCAACGTGGTGTCATCGCTCACGTCCATCGGTTCTTCACGCTCCACAGATGTCACCGTCACAGACGGCTGAGATTGGTCGTGCTGCTTAGACGACCCCAATCCGGTTGTCAAAATTGATGTTGGGTTATCCTCCGACGTAACATTGGTCAATGCTGAACTAGGAAGGATATCTCTCCGATCTGTCAAGCCAACGGACACGTCGGGATGCACCTGTCCAGCCATTACGGATGCCTCAACGGTGGTAGCTGGGTCAGCTGAAGCTGAATATCCCTCCGACTCGGTTTCTCTTGACTTGATCGATACACCACTGTCATTGCAAAATGAGCTCATTGCCATTACCGACATTGAAGACCTTGATTGCTCTACACATTTGCTTTGAGAAGCTTCTTCAATCAATGTGTCTGGGTCAGCATTTTTCAATAGATTACATCCGGTCGCACTTGTTGTTGGGGTGGAATCTTCATCTCGACCAACATTATCATTCCGCTCGACTACCGCAGCAACATCAACCGATTCCGCAACCTTAGTTGCTACAGAGGAATCACCTTCCACAGAGAATTCAGTAGACTTGGTCAATTCAGTCCGACTAATTGATTCCACGTCCAAAGTCGTATTTGGCAGTTCACTTGGCTCCACCAACCTAGCCGAGTTGGTAGCGGCGATCAAATCAGATGGTGCAAAACGCTCGACTGATCTGATAGGTGTGATCGAGTTGGGAGTTGATCCTTGCACCACTTCCGTCGTTGACTGGGACAAGTGAACTTGGTCAGTCACCGAGGCTACCGCAGGCAGGTTTTCATCGCTACTCAGTTTCAACGCAGTCACTTGATCCATATCTTGGACAGACCGTTTCGGTGAGTTCGCATTCAGTCGGTAATTCTGATCCTTGAACGGGGAAGCAAGTTCGCTAGCCTCAGATCGTTCGCTTGAGATGGCTGTTGCTGTCTGCAATGTCCCATTCACCAGATATGTTGGCTTCGGCTCCGCATCACCATACACTAATCCTGCTGCCTCCAAGCGGTTTGATGGATCGGCACTGTTACCGGGGGTACCTTCCGTGATAGACTCTGACCGTTCACCTTTGTCATCGTCGGTGGGAGGAGCAGTGGGGTTGGGTGACTCCATGCGAACACCTGCTTCGACCATAGACGTAGTATCATGTTCATCGACCGGCTTGATCATTCCCGTCGTGCCTACTTTTCCATCAATGTTTGATACATTCGATAGATCAGGTGGCTGAGCTTGATCCGAAGTCTCTGCTGGTTCACATGCCATCTGAGAGTCGACTATTGTGTCAGGACCCAGTGATATATCCAACAACATGCTGCCTTCCTTCAACTCTGCGCGTACAGTCAAACTTGGTGGCTGAACTGATTCGAGCGACTTGTTCTGATCCCGTATTTCATCGCGTGAAAACTTCTTCACAGGGTTTACGCTGGAATTTTGCTCTTCATCACAGTGTGGCACATATCCTAACGCCTGAAGGTTCTGGTCTGCTTCGATTGAGGAAATCATTCTGTTCAAAAGTTCATCGATAAGTTTGTCCGGTGTCAATTCAGATACAGCAGACAGACTTGAGATTGGTTCCTCGTGTGACATTGCGCCCGGTGTGGTCTGTCTACCGTCCGATTCTGATTCACGTTGTCTCACAGGTACTAGGGATAGAGCCCCAAGTAGTGAGCTCGTGGATTTGCCGTTTGCAAGCGCGCAATTCACATCACCCGCGGTCGGATGCGTCTCCAAATCTTTGCTGTTGTCGTTCGTTGCAATAGCGTTGTCAGAAATCTTCGTCGCATTTCCAGGTTTACCACTTGATGGAACTGACGCATTTTCACCGGAGAGGTCGATGATTGGTTCATCCCCGGCTCGTTGCTGGTCTTTCGAGTTGCGTGGCTTCCGGGGGCCCGTCTTCCGAACCTTTCGTGGTGGCTACGTTGCCACAGTAAGACGCAAATGGATTAAAACCAAAAAGGATGATAAAAGAGATATGATCAATGATCAGCGATACATGCTCGCAACTTACCACAAGGTCAGGATTCGATTCACGATTGTACCGATCGGCATTTTGATACCGAGTTCGTCGCCCGGTGATCGACGCATGTGCAAGATCACGCTTCTTACGCCGTTCCTCGTATTTCTTCCACATCCGCACGGCTTGGAAACGCAAAAAGTCTCGCTTGCAAAAGATCATTACAGTTTCACCTTCCACCCCAGCTGGCGCGGGATCGTGGAGACCAAGTGCGGCCAATTCTTGCATAGACAGATTGCCTCGTTGGCTCCGGAAATCAGCAGCCGGAGAATTTGGGATGTTGTCCAGCTGGTTGGTAGTAGTAGGCTTGGTCGCACACGGGGGCGGATTTTTGGAGAACTGAGCGTCTACGGTTAAAGCTCCTTGCGTCAGAGTCTGAGAGGGAGCTGCACTGTTCGTGAGGAGGCTGGCGATCGATAGTGCTGACAGCGGCTCTGATACAAAGGATGGCAACGATGGAGCTGTAGTTCTCGGAGCTAATTTCGCTCGATGTCGTTCCGTTTCGGTTGCACCTGATCGATGATCTTCTTGGTTCCCACCAGCCAGACCCACGTTGCCTTGTTCGTGGCTCGAATTGGAGCGCGACGACTTCAGCAGAGATTCAAAAAGCGCTGCGGACGGGAGATTTTCGTACGGGAGACCCAGTTCATACCTTACATCTTCACTGACCTTCTCGTTTATACGATGTGCAGCGCTCTTCTTTAGGAAAGGGGCAATAACTGCAGGTTGTGGTCGTACCGATTGGTGAGACGCCACTGAGTTCCGCGGTTGGATTTGTTCTTGCGCTCGAAGCACTTGATTCGCACGTGCATTGTCTGTCCATTGTCGTGGATACTGACGTTCTATGTCGGTTGTTGTCTTTGTCTGTTTTCGAGTAGCCTTCCTTCGTTTGAGAGGCGACTCAGATGACAGTGAGGCCGGCGTAGCTTTTACATTCTTCTCCTTCCGTTCTTTTCGTTTTAACTGCTTCTCGCGTTTGCGTTGCTGCGTATTTGACAAAGACTTCCCGTTCTTCGTAGTCGCACTTGTCACCATCCTGTCACCGAAGCCACGTGGAATGTTGTTATTATCCGGCGAAACGTGTGTCACTGGCTTGACCAGGGATGTGGTCAATGCCTGTGCGTCCGACGTATCCCGCCGCCATGATGGATTCGCGTCCACTGCTGCGGGGTTCAGCGGTGTTGACGCAGAAGTTGAAGAAGCCGGACCTGCTGCCACAAATCTCGACGCTGATGAGGTCAGATTACCCGTCGCAACGTGATCGCGGTTCTGAAACTGCACACGCTGCGCGTGCCCACCATTTGGATGAGTTGCACTTATCAGTGCCGCCGTGTTCGTTTGAATACCATGCCACAAACTATCTAACAATACTTCGTCGCTCAAGATCGGACTCGCCATCGGCAGATTTGCAAACATGTCGCTATTTGATGGGACTTCCCGGAAACTGAGCAATTGTGCTGCCACTTCACGATCCTCCGTGCTGTCTGTTGTTTCCCTTTCACATGGGCGGCCAATCGACTCGCGAGGTAGATGGGCAGGCTCCATAGACGATGGAAAGCTCGCATGCATGGACGTGTGAATAGGTCCGTTTTTCGATCCAACCGCGTGGGGAAAATACGCATTCGAACTCCGATGCTGCTGCCCCCCATGCGGCAAAAGCGGTGGCAACGCGTTGGAATACCCATCACGAACCTCCATTGGCAGATCACTCCAAGAGCAATGGTAGCTTAATTCAGTGTAAGCGGACGAGGGTGGCCACAAGATTGCCTCGGGAGCGAGATTGCGTGTAGCGCTATTCCAGTCTGACTCTGCGACGACCCGCGCGTTTGTATTGCCATTCAATGGCATGTTGTTGGCATCCATTCGCTGGAACGTTGACGGGACCGTGGATGCAGCAGGGGACACGTGCTCCGCGTTCGTCCACATGCCTTGCTGAAAGGTGTGGATTTCTGGTTCTTGTAAGCCCTCGGAGCGATTCTGGGAAGAATTGGGATACCGAGACACCGATTGGTGCCACGCAACCTGTTGCTCTTGCAGGTTTGGTGATTGCCGCACGCCATCAGCTGCAGTCCATCCAACATGCCGGTGCTGCGATTTCTCTTGAGTTTGCCACTCTTTTTGCTGATGAAATCTCTGTTGTCGTCCATGCTGCTGTTGATGCTGCTGGTACGGGGGCTCTTGCTCCATTTTCTGTCGCTGTTGGTGTTGCTGATCCTGCCGTTGTTGTTGCAAGAGCAGCTGTCGATGACGATCTCGCTCTCGCATGACCCGGTCCAAGTCACGATGGTCCAACTCCAGCTGCTGTTGCTGTTGTTGCTCCTGTTGTTTCTGCCATTGTTGTTGCAGTAGTAGTAGCTGCTGCTGCTCTTGCTGTAGCTGTTGTTGCCGTCGTTGCTGTTCTTCCTGCCCTCGCTCCTGCTGGAGCTTTAGTGCCTGTTCCCGGTGCTCTCGCTTCTGCTGAAGTTTTAGTTCCTGCTCCCGCTGCTTCCGCTCCCGCCTCAACTCCCGTCGACGCTCCAGTTGTTTGAGTTTTTTCTCCCGCTCCCGCTCAAGCTTTTCTTCTTGTTCACGCTGCTCCTGTTCCTGCCGTAGTCGCTGTTGTTCTTGCCATTGCTGTTGCTGCGGTTGTTCGGCTTGGAACTTAGCACGCGCCCACTCCATCGCTTGGGGCTGACGTTGCCCCACCGCATACGGAATCGAGGGTACGCCATCGCGCCCCAAACCGGTGGTTGACGAGCCCGTTGCCGGCGCATTCGTAGCTCGTTGCGCCTGCAGTTGATTCCCCGCCATGACCGTGGGCACTCGCACACGATGGCGTGGATCCTCCGTGGCATGACTTGATTGCTGCTGGTAGGGCTGTGGTACAATCGACAAGCCGGGCTGCACAACACGAGCGCCGCTGCGTTTGCGCGTCGTTGGATTGGCATTGACACTCTGTTGCCTTCGTTGTTGTTGTTGCCGCTGTTGCTGCTGCTGTTGCTGTTGCTGCTGCGGAGCATAGAGAGTACCCTGATCGGGTATCCGCTGCTCCGTTGGAATCGTTCCCTTCATCGTCCCCGCCGGTTGCTGCTGTTGCTGATGGCTTCTTGGCTGCTGGTCCATGTGTTGCGGTTGGAGCTGTCGTTGAGTCTGCATCTGCATCTGCATTTGCATTTGCATCTGCACCTGCACCTGCACCTGCATCAGTGCCTGCGATTGAGCGACTTGAACGGACTGCATCGCGATCAATGCCGAGTCCCTGGGTGTCTGCTGCAACTGCGCCTGACGCTCTGACTGCTGTCGCATGAGCTGTTGCACTAACACCTGGTGCTGTTTCTCCGTCAAGCTAGGTTTGTTTGCTTTCTTCGGCTGGCATTGCTGCCCGCCTGACGGCTTGGGCTGTCTGGCCTTCTTGGGCTGCTTGGGCTGTGATGTCCGTGGCTTCTGGTTCTGCTTCGGCTTCGGCTTCTGTTCCGGGTTCGGCCTTACTTGTCCCGCCTGCTGGGAGCTGCTGGAAGGCGGCGCTACTACTCGCGGGCCCTGCTCATTATGAACGTTGAGGTTCATATGCTGGTACAGCCACGACTGCTGGAACGGTGGCGGCCTCGCGTGCCTGGCGGACTGTGCGTCGGCGCGCATCATCGCGTCCTTCCGTGCCTGCGTCTGCTGGGCCTGTTCGTGCTGGTGCCTCTCCAGTTGCTGGCGAAGTTGCGGCGGAATGCCAACCATCGACCCCGAGGTCGATGACGCCCCGGTCTTCCCCCCATGCCCATGCTCAACGACAGTAGCAATGGCGCCATGGGCCGCCGGCGCACCGCCTCCATTCGCATGCTCGCCCTCCTGGCGCGTGAAACCCATCGCCAGTGGTAGTGGCGGTGGCGGTGCCTGCTGCCCGCCAGTCAGCATGTGATGCTGCGCCTGCGCGCGGGACATGGTGGCGCGCGGCGGCGCCATGCTCGCGGCCGTCGCCCTCGCCTTCGCCTTCGCCACGGCCACGGCGGCCGCCTCGATCGAAGGGAACGCGCCATTGCCGTCACCATCGCCCTTGCCAGTGCCAGTGCCACCGGCCATCATCGGTGCTGTGGTCGTGGTCTTACTGATCGCCGCGAGCGTGGGAATGGCGCCCACGCAACACGCTGCCGCCAAACAGCGCGAAAACAATGGGATATCGGATTCTAGAGGTTTATGGAACTCCCTTGCAGTAGTGCCTGCGAAGCAGAAACGACTCGTTAACTGTGGTAAAAAACGGTTAAGAACCACCATCACTTTTTACATGGAATAGCGTCTTGCACCAAGCACCTCCCGCCTCCTCCATTTTCTCCGTCGATCTGTGGACGCACATCAGTCCTTGTTGCTCTGTGAGAGCTCCTTGAGGGAGCGCTGAGCCGTGCCTCGAGCAAGTGGCTTCGGCTGTGACTCGTCTGGGGCCCATCCGATCATGTAAAGGACCTGGAACGTGGCCGGCACCGATCCGTCGGGATTAGCGTACATGGCCTGGTAGATGGAGGCGGCCGCCAGCAACGACTCGCGCGTGGCCGGGTGACCCTTGGAGATAACCGCGTTGTTCTCGCCCATCTTCTGGAGGTGCTCCATCAGCACAAACGCGTCCGGGTAGTGCACTTCGATGAGGTCCGTATCAACTAGAAGGAAACAAAGTGAGAACACACAGGCGAGAGTCAACAAGGTTGTCCTCGCAGCATTGCCCAATAGTACAAGCACAATGCTCCACCCAATTAGGCAAAGGTTTCGTACCGGTGCAGAGCGTGAATCCACCGCTTTGCAACAGATTCCCCGCATCTGGCACATTCGCGAACGGTGAAACATGCGGCGAGATACCGCCCTGTCGTTCCTGATCGGCTAGGATGAACGCGCTCCTACACGATTGAATAGCAGCGGCCAGAAACCACAAACGACCGATAAGTAGATGCACGCAGTGTGTATTAATGCAAGCTGAGCTTCATGCATGCACACGCACCTCAATTCTTGGAGCGAATCTCCGCCGAGCATTGCTCCAATGAAGACCCCGTCCGGTTTCAGGCTTTCACGGATCTGCTTCATCGTGCTGGGCAGATCGTTCACCCAGTGCAGACTGAGTGAACTCATCACCAGGTCAAAGTGACCGCGCGGAAACGGCAAGAACTCTTCGTCAACAGCCACGTGCTTGGTTTGCAGCTCTATCACAAATGGTTGAGAGCACAGCACATCAGGTCATCCACGAGGATCGTGCAAGCTGATCCGACATCAGACTACGACAAGGCAGCACGAGACATACCTGGGCTGGCGTCACCTTTCTGCGGGTTCACATCCCGCAGCATGAGCTTCTCGGAGGAATCGCATTGCAGCAGCATTTCAATACCGCCGAGCCCAACGTCGGTACTCAAGCTTTTGAAAATGTGGCCACTCCCGCAGCCGAGATCAAGCGCCAGCGGGAACGAGCGATCTATATCCTATTTTAATGCATCAACGTCATTGTTGTCAACCCAAGGACTATGGATAATGGCCATCATCCTTAGCCGCCCGTACCTCGAGTCGGTCAACCAGTCGTCGCGCGACTTCATCCTTCAGGTATTCGTATTCCTCCCCATTCGGCAGCGCCGCAATGTTGTTCCGCTGTTGCCTTTTCACCGCTGCAATAACGGCATCAGCATGTGCACCAGCATCAGCTCGCGTATTTGTTTAGCAACACCGTACATGTGCTTATCCAGAGCTTACCTCGGTCAAATATGGTCGTCGTTGAGAATGATCGGCGCAGCACCGGAGCGAGTAATACTCGCTTCTACCGGCGCAGGGGAGCGCAAGTGAGACCACAAAGAGAGAGAGAGAGAGAGAGAAGCTCGCATCAGCAGCGCCTCCATGTGCTCGAGCTGGCTGGGCTGCAAGAACGAACTCACCATGCTCATGGCAGCCGCGGAACGAATCGCCGATGCGCTTTTGGCCGTTGAATGATGCAGCTTGTCAGAGGCACCGACAGGTTATTAACAGATATTACGACAGCAACTTAGAGACAGTGATTTAGTACTCAACGAAATGCTTTACCAACACGTTATTAACTCATTCATCAACTTTTCTGCTCGGAAGAGGGTTCCAAAAGTGATCCCGAAATCCGAGGCTTCAAGATATGAAACCGAGTCTGTTGTTGCACCAACCACCTGAGTGGTTTCAATACTGACGCGCACCGCTTCGCTCCATCTTCAAGCGGGATGCACAGGGTCGGTCAGCTTCCATACATACAGCTTAATGCTTCTTGCCTTGGTTGTTTGAGCGCCATGGCGCACTGTCGCTGAAGATTGGGATGAAATTGTTGATGGCATCGCGCTGCTTCTGGACAATGCACTCGCAGATCCACACAATGTTGCGGACCTCTTGCTCCTTCAACTTGACAAACCCGTAGAAGCATGCTACAGTGGACAAGACATCAAACAATACCACGTCAACAACCACCAAGTTCAGCCACCACAATTCAATCCGGATAATGCCAACGTACCAAAGTGCATCTGGCTCTGGAACGCGAGTTCACACATCTGCACATCACGCTCGTAAAAGGCGTCATCGATAGACTTGTTGTCCATCCCCTGCGACTGGTGGACCTCCCAGATGCTGCGGTACACGGGGTAAGAGTCCAGCACCGCACCGAGAGCCGACTCATCACCCGCCTCGGCAAGCTTTTCAATGCCTTCCGGGTATAGCGAGCCAATGGAGGGGTACAGCGGCTTGCGGTCCGAGATCCGCATCGCCGGCTCGTTCAGAGGAGTGCCGAACGAGTTGAGGGTGATGTTGATGGCCATGCGATCAGCCCGCGCCTTCAAGATCTCCCCCATGATCACCGCAGTATCTCCGCCAACTTCCTGTTTCGACATACACGCCGATCCGATTGCACACAACAGTAAGGCCGATTTAATTAGTTTGGTCGGGACACCAGCACACCACAAATTAAAATCATCGACCGCCCCACGTTCGCACCTGAGTGAAATTGTAAAAGTCTTCGAGCCATAGCTTCATCATGCTATTCTTGATCAATTCCATCTGCACCTCCTCGAGCACGTTGCGCACTTCGGACGTGGCATCCATGCGGTCACCGCCGGCGCTTTCCTCGAGGAACTGGCTAAAGTACGGGCCGATAGGCGTATCAATCAACACGGTCTCGTACAGGTCCGAGTAGCCCTTCGAGTTTGGCTCGAACGCGCAGATACTGCGCATGATGGAGTCGTCAAACTTGCCCAGTGGGTGAAGCTACAACCCATCACATATCATTCTCCATTAGCAAATTGTGACGACGCCGCCCACGATAGACAACTCAAACGCACCCATTACCACTCCGAAAGAGAGGGGGGGGGGGGGGGGGGG
>JAADWT010000156.1:0-31671 GCA_023336285.1 Pythium grandisporangium
TATCAAGAGGATCAGGTTATTTCGAGTATCGAGGGTTTGAACAAAGTACTAACTTACTGAAATACAGCTATTATGTCGATACTTATTGCAAAATGTGTCCAAGTGAAGATTGAACGTGGTCTTGGGCGGAGTCGGCATTTTTATGAATGAGGTCATGGTGAACTCGGAGCGAACGATTCACAAAGAACACACAAAGCGTGCCGGGCACGCCGTGCCCCCTTGATGATTTTCCTTCACACTTCAAAATATTAAAATATAATACTTAATGCTAGCCTTTCATTTTCGCTCTCGATTTAGCAACTTCAAAATGCATCCAGAAGATTGGTTCTCAGTTTTTCCTGCACGCATCCCGTCGAAATGAACTAATCCAGTATGTTACTGATTTGTTGATGTTGTTTACCGAGCATGGTGGATGGGAGGTACATGAAAAGGGGGGCCGCCAATTTGTCGGGTATTTCTGTATTTAGAAGTAACGATATTAATTAATTTTGCGCAGGTGACACACATAATAATTTGTATTTTAGCAAACCATTTAAAAAATGATTTGCTCCGATTCTATCCAGCGCCCCATTAACGTGTTCTGACGGTAATTCCGAAGTCGAAGAATCCAAAGCAGAATTGAATGTTCCGGAGGTTGAGTATCCATCCGATAGCGTGTGTAGTACTTCGGCGTTGCATGGACTGTTCGTCTCCTTCGGGAGACACGCTCCCATGACGGCGTCGCCTCCCTGCTGGTCAACGCACAACTCACTGGCAGTCAATGCGTCGTGGACTCGTTGTTCCCCAGAAGTGACGTTGATGAGGTAGTGATCGAGTGGACCACTCCCCGTTGCGTTGTGTCCAGAGAGCCATACATTCGAACATTGTCTCGTGTTCAGTGTATGGGACGTTGTGATGCACCAGTTCCCACGGCTCGCAAAGCCAGTCAAATAATCATCGGCCGAGTCTGAGCGTGAGACATAGCTTCCATTCATACTGATCGTCCGTATCTGCTGCACCTAATCGGTGCGGCGCGCATGCCCAACGTTGAAAGGCGGTGCTCATAGATTACATATTCTGCGGCATACGGTACGCTCATCCTGTTTCCTGACATACCTTTCGCGCCCAACGTCGACCCTTAGGCAGCGCGCTGGCGGGCCTTGTACTCACTCGCTGACTCCATTTTCTTCCCCTGCTTCCATATGCCACGCTTGGCGCGCTTGGCCTTGGCCTCCATCTTCTCCATGGCATCCAGACGACCGCCGTAGACAGCGCCGGCCTGGCGGTACACGTGCGCGAGCCCGACCTTGAGCATTTCCTCGGACATGTTGCGCTTGAAGAACGGGATAGACCCATAGTGTACCATGCACACGGCACGTGAATACTGATCCTTGTGCAAGAGCGTGAGCCTGATCGTGCTGTCCTGAACTGCATCCGTGAGCCATTGCTTGGCCTCCTCACCGTAGGGCTGCCCGCTTTGACCGAACTTGGCCGTCTCGGGGGTATCTACATCCACATCCACATCCATCCATACACATACGCACAAAATAAGATGAGCCGGATGAGCGCTGATGACGTGACATGAAAAAACGCCCATGACACGATTGTCCTCCTAGAAGCAATGCAGATGCTAGGTGGTCGTACCAATGCCCGCGAGTCGGATCTGGAGCGTGTTCTCGGAGAGATTGCCCGTGTAGCTCCCTGGCCCACGCCAGAGCGGACAGTGACGCACACGGAGCGTGTCCCCGTCGCTCACTTTCACGACGCGCGCGTTCAGTTGCCTCTCCTCATGGAAGAAGCGCATGGGGATGTCGTCCACCGTGCGGAAGCGCTGGAACGGCTGGCGGAGGCGCGGCAGGACGAGGCCCACGCTGAGCCCCATGAAGAATGCCACGGCCAGCGGCGCCTCGGGGGGCGCTGCGTGGTAGTAGCCGAGTGCCTTTTGGCTCTGCTTCGCCCACACTTGCTGCGCTTGCGCCTTTAACTTGTCCACATCAGCCGGCATCTTGGGCATGTTCATGCTGCTTGTTGCTGCTGCTGCGTGTTTGCTTAGCGCTGATAGACGTACGCTATTTGGGAACCGAAAATACGTACTGAAGTAACAAATGGCACTCAAAAAAATACCTACAATTAGAAGTATCTCGACGAAAAAACACCATGATTTGTAAATAACGCGGAAAGTGGATTACTGAGTGTCACGCACTCATGCAAACATGAGACTTACAATCGTAAACAATCTGGTCCTTTTAAACGTTGACAGTTCTGGAAACAAATTTAATCACATAAATTTGGGTATGAGTCGCATATTATTGCTGCGTGTACGAACCATGAATCAATTTAGTTCCAGCAGGACAAATAATATCTTCCATAGATTTATAATTGTGTGATATCGGTGAACGAGTGCAATCTGCGAAATTTTACTGAGTCATCTAAAATTTTAGTAAATCTACCAGCCAAACCCGCGGACGGAGTTGTTTCCTGTCACTTGCCTTGACGCTACAAAACGGTTCAATGTTCAGTACCGATGGTACATGTACTCGGCGGATGTTGAAGGGACGGGACTCTAGCCCTCTTCAACCTCCACCTCTGGTCACCGGAGCTGTGTCAGCCATGGCGCATATCTTCTCAACGGAAACGATCATGTCCCCCGTTTATTATAATAGCACCAGCCATTCAAATTGCCGCAAGCGAAATCGTCATCTGGAACTTCCTACATTTGCTGCTTCATGTCGCGGAGCAAGTCGTCGATTGGTTCAATTCCGGCCCACTGCCCTATCCCCATCCACTAGATGTACCCATCCTGTACCACTTGGTGACGCAATCGACTGAGATCATGCGAACCTTTCGCTTGCTTGAATCTAACGCGTGCCGTTGGTTTGTTTGATTCTTTCGCGAGCCGCCACTCAGTGACAGAAATTACACGCACTCTGTGTCGCTTGGAAATCCATCAATTTCCACCGATGCCCATGGAACTTGGCCCCATCCCATTCATTGCCTATTGACTGGCTGGGCTCATTCGCCATCCGTCGCTTGGCGTGACACCTGCCCTGCCTTCGCCTCTCCCGTTGAAGCGCCGCCTCGACCGACCAGCAGAACACCAAGCCCACGCCCACGCAACTGTGCCGTAGCGCTGCCGACATGGGGCTCCTAGTCGAGGGCAGTCCGCTGGACTGGGCCGATGCGCTGGACTGGCTCGAGCACGTGCGCTCGCATGGCATTGATCAGTTCCTGCACATCTTCCAGCGCGTCAAGGACATTGAGGGCGATGAGCTCAAGTGGGGCGACGAGCTGGAGTACGGCGTGTTCAAGATGGACGCGGCCACGCGCACGCCGCGGCTCTCGCTGCGTGGCGCCGAGATCTTGGCGCAACTTGTGGCGCGTGAGGACAAGTCTGACTTGCAGAAACAGAAGCAGATGCCCCACGCGGACGACGACGCCTGCTCGTGGGTGCCCGAGTACGGCGCGTGGATGATTGAGGGCACGCCGCGGGTGCCCTACGGCGGCTTCACGCGCGACCTGGCCAAGGTCGAGAGCAACATGCGTCTGCGCCGCGCGCGTCTGCTGGAGCTGCTCCATGACGATGAGATCGCGCCCACGGTCACGGCATTCTTCACCATGGGCGTGCGGGACTTTACGTACCCGGCCACGACCCCGCGGGGCCCCGTGGCGCTGTCCGAGTACGTGAGCGACGACGTGATCAACCCACACCCGCGCTTTGCCACACTCACGCGCAACATTCGCCAACGCCGCACGCGCAAGGTGGACATTCGCGTGCCGCTCTTCAAGGACGTGCACACGCGCGCCATGCTCCTGCAGGAGAAGGCCTGGACGGCCGAGCAGTCGCGCCCCAAGTACGAGTCGAAGAAGGACGCGACGTCGCCCACGGCCACTGGCAATGGCAATGGCCACGGCACTGGTATTAGTGACAGTGCCGACAAGGCCATGCCCAAATCGCCCTCTGCGGAGGCGATCGAGGCCTTCCAGGGAGCGACGCCATCGAGCGCGGCGCAGGTACTGGCTCAGCCTGAGCCGTACCCGGGTGTGATCCACATGGACTGCATGGCCTTTGGCATGGGCATGTGCTGCCTGCAGGTGACGTTCCAGGCCAAGAACATTGGTGAATCACGCCACCTGTACGACCACTTGGGCGTGCTTTCGCCCATCCTGTTGGCGCTCACGGCCGCGACGCCCATCCTCAAGGGAAGACTGGCGGACACGGACGTGCGCTGGGCCACCATCTCGGCGGCGGTGGATGACCGCACGCCTGCCGAGCTTGGCGAAGAGGATACTTCCACGGTGGTGGACGAGGTCACGCAGCGTCAGCGTGCCAAGATGGCCGGTCATGGCGCCAAGCGGCTCCCCAAGTCGCGCTACGAAGGCATCTCGGCTTATATCTGCAACCACAAGCACGGCGCTGATCCATCGTCGTCGACGGAAAAGTATAATGACGTGGAGGTGCCCTACGATGAGACCTCGTACCAGTCGTTGGTCGCGGGCGGCGTGGACCACCAATTGGCCATGCACATTGCGCACCTCTTTATCCGCGACCCGCTCGTGATTTACGAGCAGAGATTGCACCTGGACAATGCCATGGAGACGGACCATTTTGAAAACATTCAGTCCACCAACTGGCAGACCGTGCGCTGGAAGCCGCCGCCGCCGCGCAAGTCCGCGGATGCCAGCAGTCCGCACATTGGCTGGCGCACCGAGTTCCGCTCCATGGAGATCCAGCTCACGGACTTCGAGAACGCGGCCTTTACCGTGTTCATCGCACTCGTGTCGCGCGTGATCCTAACCTTTGACCTCAACTTGTATACGCCGCTTTCCAAGGTCAACGATAACATGGAGGCTGCTCACCGCATCAACGCCGCGGTGGATGAAAAGTTCCACTTTCGATGCCATTTGGCGCCACCCGAGGCCGGAGACTGCGAACACGACGCCTGCCGCCTGCACAAGGATGCCGACCACTGCGAGCCCATGACCATTGCGGAGATCATGCTGGGCAAGGGCGGCTACTACCCGGGCCTGATCCCGCTTGTATACGCCTACCTTGACCACATTGAGTGCGACGACGCTACCCGTGAGGTCGTCACGCGCTACCTCACACTCATCACCAAGCGCGCCACGGGTGAGCTGCCCACGGCGGCCACCTGGATGCGGCGCTTCGTGCGCGCCCACCCCGAGTACGCCCACGACTCGGTCGTGTCAGCACCCATCGCCTTTGACCTGCTGCAGGAATGCCAGGCCATTGGCGCTGGCGAGCGCCACTGCCCCGAATTGCTCGGCGAGTTCCGCGTCGAGCCCGTGCGCGGCCAGTCCAAGTACCACGTGCCACTTAAGAGCGATGGCGTTGAGGCCTCGCAGCGCGAAAAGCTGCTGCGTCGATACCTCCGCCGCCCCACCGGCCCCGACCACGGTGCCAGCGCCTGCTCGGACTGCCAGGCGCACCGCTGAGGACCCAGGACCCAGGACCCAGGACCCAGCACTCAGAGCCGGTGGGCCCTTGGACGTGCCCGCTCGTCTTCTTCTGTGTGTGAAATACTTCAGTACTGTGCATGCTCACGAAGTTGTCACCCTACTTTGTTACCTAGTAGTACATACCCCATCCGTCACACACATAATCATACTTGCACGTAACTTGAAACCAAACAAATCGCAATTCGTACACTGTGGTGGCTCTCTTTCTGTTCCTCTGCTTGCGTACAACCTGCACGTAAATCGCTCTCTCTATCTCTCTGTCAGTATCTCACGCACTCTCTACACCACTGTACTCGTCTTATTTACCTTCATCGTGTATCCTGACGCCTATCTTGATCGCGTCACTGCTTGATTTCCAAAGCTTGCATACATCCAGAAAAGACAACGGCAACGATACCAGTGAGCAGCACGCACGAGCACGAAACAGCCGTAAACGCAGATGCAACACAGCGTCGTCCATGCGTTTATCGACGGTAGCGGTGACGCTTAAAGTTAAAGTAGAGATGCAGAATGCCGCGCTCAAACACGCTCTTGAAACCGCGCTTACGGGAGTATTCCCACTCACGGTTCACGATCTGGAACGCGATATCCTGGTACGGTGGTCCGGCCGTGAAGCGAATGATGCAAAATTCGGGGGAGTCGGCCTTCTCAATCACAAACCGTGGCGCCACGGTCTTGTCAATCAGATCCGGGAAGAACAGGTTAAACTTGTAGCCCTGCACTACCTTGGGCGGTGGGTTGTCGTGGTCGTAATGCGTCTGGTTGTACTTGTTCCAATCGTACCCGGTCTTGACGCGGTTGAAGTAGCGTGGCTTGCGAGGCTCATACTTGTCGCTCCACGAGGGCATGCGTCGATCCGAGGCCAGCGCCACTTCATCGGCACGACCCAGCTTTTCTTCCGTTCCTTCCAGCCCCTTGGAGGCTTCGTGGCTTTCCATCTCGCGTGCCGCGGCACTCTCATCGCTTCGACCCTGCGGTCGTGGACCAGCCGCCGCCACTTGCCGCACAGCTTCATCCTCGTCATCTTTTTGTTGCTGACGCTGGCTCTGCTCCTTCTGGGCCATTTCATCGTGCTGTTCAATGAGATCGCGCAGCTTGACCAGCATGTCGTCGTGCAACTCCGTGAGTCGATGGCGCGCCTGGTAGACGCCAATCTGTTGCTGCACTTCCTCCCAAAACTCCACGTCAATGCCCGCCGTGTGGGCCGCGCTCGCGATCGTCTGCTCCACCTCCCGTGTCAACGTATCCAGCTCACGTGCGCTCTTACCCGTGAGCATCTCAGTGATCGTGGCATGCACCGAGTCGTGGATCGCACCACGTTCCTCGCGCTGACTGGCCGCGGAACCAGCGGTTCCCTGGCGCTGCGAGCGCCGCAAACGACGAATGCGGTCCTTGGTGACCACCATCATGAGCCGCCAAAACTCAAGGTTTACAGAGGACGAGACCTCACCGGCGTCACCGTGGCCGCTTTGCTCCAGCTCCATATATGACTGGATATCCTTACAGAGCTCTTCCAGCTCATACATGGCCAAGACTTCGATGATCGCATGGGGGCGCCGCGTCTCCACGCGCACGCGTTGACGGAAGAATGCGTCCTCGTCCTCTTCCTCCATGCTGCGGTCCACCAACAGGAGGTTCTTAGCCAGCAGATCCACGGGCTTTTCGCGGTTCTGCGCCAGGCGACGCTGCGACCGCACCTTGGCCTGCGTGAGGTGAAACTCCTCCTCCTTCTGCTGCCAGTCTTCGTACTGCTCGGCGTCGCGCATGCGCATCTCCTCCTGCCGCAGGCGTTCCATCTCCTCGCGCTCGTTTTCGCGTGCATCTCGTCGCTGCCGCGCCAGGCGGATCTCCTCCACGCGTGCCAGCTGATTGGCCTTCAGCTCGCGTGCGCTGGGCGGCTTGGTGGTGCTCTTCTTCTTTTTCTTCTTGTCCTTCTTCTTGCGCTTCTTGCGTCCCCCGTCACTGTCGCTCTCACTGCTACTGCTGCTGGCTGCGTCCGCGTCATTGTTTCCTTCGTATTTCTTGCGCCAGACAAACGCTTGCGTGAGGTTGGAATCGCCAAAGGGATTGGTCTCGTTCGTGTACCCGAAGGCAGCCAGCACCTTGGCCGACTGCTTACGCTGTTTCTTGTCGGCGCGCGCCTCCGCCTCGCTGTCGCTGCCGCTACCGCTGTCGCTGCGGCGCCGACTGCGCTTCTTCTTGCTCTTGCTGCGGCGCTCCGACGCCATTTTCAATGTCGATCTCTTATGGTCGCAATCGAATGGGGGGCGACGGGGGGAACAACCCCGCGTGGACCACATATGTTGTGTGGCCCACATACATTATACACGGGTCAGGTGGACCACACTTACTAATGCCAGGTTTAGTTTTACGGGTTTGATCGATGCTGAAGTGATATTTCTGTATTAATACTTCAGCTCATAGAAGAAAATGCGGGAGATTTGATTGACAGCATGCTTTCACGAACTTTTTTGCTTACAGTTTTTGTGTGTATGTGCCTGAGCTTCTTTTTTTCAATTTGCTGGCATGCGAATATGTCTGTGTGTGGTGTGATGCGATATGTGTGGGATGAATGGGCCCAAATCCCCATGGTGGTGTTTTTATGAATGCGGTGGGTGCCAGATGAGGCCTGCACCCGCTCAGAGGTGGGTTTATGAACACCACCTCCATGTGATTTTTTACTTGGGGCCATACAGAGAGGAGCAATCTTCACCATGCTACGCGGTTCACGACCACGCTGCATGGGCTGGTTTGGACTGGACAGAGCGAACAGATCATTCAGGTGATGGTACGGATGTGGACAAGCTCACAGCTCGATACGCTTACCACCCAGGCCGAGGCCGTTGGCTGCAACCGGAGTCGCGGCCGGGGTGGGTGGGGACGAAATCGCGGAGGCCGCAGCGGCTTCAGCCTGGCGCGCACGCATGTAGGCCTGCTGCTGTTGCTGTTGCTGGTATTGCAGCTGCTGCTGCTGCTGGTACTGCAATTGCTGTTGCTGTTGCTCGTACTGCTGCTGGTACTGCTGCTGCTGATACTGCTGGTGCTGTGAGTATTGCTGCTGGTACTGCTGTTGCTGTTGCGTGTTTGGCCCCTTGTATGAGTTGCCACGGTCATACGATCCACGCCGACTGCGGTTCGCACCGTTGCCGTTGTTGCCATTGAACGACGCCCGCAGCGATGAACCAGGCATCACCTCGTACCGACTGCTCGTGCCAGTGAACGACGCCCGGTTGCCTCCATTAAACGATCCACGCCTGTTGCGTGTAGGGTCATTGGAATCCTGCGAACCTCGGCGGTACCGGCCACCACCGCTGCCAACGCTGTGGTTGTCACTGCTGTCAGTGGAGCCACGACGACCACGTCCCTTTGACTTCTTCGGAGCACCCGTGAGCGAAGCACGCTCCTTCTCCTTCTTGGCCTCCTCAGCCAAGTCCACGTCCAGCGTCACACTAAAGCTCACACGCTCATCCTCTGCCTCGGGCTCCTTGACCAAACCCATGACACGGGCTGGTTCAGCGATCGGCCCATCGTTACCCGTAGGCTGACGAACACCAGTCGGGCTTGCGGGGTTCTCGTCGCTTGGGCTGGCAGCCGGGGAACTCCCGTTCGTTGAGGTATCAACTGTCATACTGAGCGATGCCGAGTTGTCACTGTTCTCCGAACTGGTGCGTTCACGAATGCTCACCATACGAGACGTCTTCGAACTTTCCTGTTTCTTCGGCTGAGCAGCAGGGGTGCCATTGGTCGAAACACTGGCGCGGGCCACGGTCGTCGCCACTGGAGTGGCAGTGCCGTTCGATGACTCAGTGGGAGGTGGAAGCGGTGGCTGCGGGGTATCCAGTGCAACCGCCACGCGCTCGCTCAGATCAATCACGTTTTTAGAGCTTGACTGCTGTGCAAACTGCTTGTTCGCCTTCGGTCCAAGGGTTTGCTTGGCGGCCAGCGCGAGCTTCGTCAATCGCGGCACCTCGTCGCGATGACGGCGGCTCAGTTCCGGGTCTTGACGCAGAATTAGGCGCAGACGCGCATTAGCGATCGCAAGTGCCTCGTTTTCGTTACGCATATGTTCGGCGTGCTTGGTGAGGTGATCCACCGAGTGCCGCAGCATATTGCGCTCCGTAAGAGCATCGTTGAGACCGTTTTGCATGGCGGCAACCTTCTCGATAGCAGCCAAATTCTGCTCCTTCAGCAAACGGTGCGTCGTCTTGATACGCGTGTGCGCCATCTTAAGGACTTCCACTTCTTCTTGCAGCTTGATCGCACGCTGGTTAGCGGCAGCAAATGAAGCACCGTTCACGTAGGCACCACGCTCCATCACCTCCTTTTCCTTTCGCAATGTCACGTTGGAGGTCTTGAGGTTACCATTTGCCTCCTTCAGCGCAGCGTTCTCACGCTGAAGTTGCTCAATTACTTCGTCGGCGCCTTCCAAAGCCTCTTCACTCCGGATGAACATGGACCCACGGTAACCTTGCTCCAACTCCATACGAGCCTCACGCTCTTCGTTCAGGCGCCGCTTGAGCAGCTGGATCTGGTTTTCCAGCTTGGCGTCTTCCTTTGCCTGCTCCTGCATCACGACATACGCGCGAACAGCAACAAACATTCGGATAACGCTTTGCACGGTGCGAATTGCCTTGTACACCTTGAGGTACTTGGCCCTGGCGACGTGCATCTTGAATACATTTTGGATTTGAGTAGCGCGGTAATTTTGGCGCATTGAAACCAGCAGACGCTGCGCGCACACGCCACGGTACATACTCTGCACGCGAATCACAGCACTGCGCTGCTTCTTGTAAACAATCGTGGCATGATGGCGACGGAAAGTGGCCTGAATGGTAATCGCGGAGCCCCGAATCTTCTGGAACGCAGCAAACGCATGCCACTTCTTGGCGTACCGCTGCAGTGTCACCGCAGCCTCGTTCAGTCGTCGAGATCGCATTTCCTCGAGGGATTCAAGTGCTCCCTTACGGAAGAAGATGCGAGTCTTACCAATCTGGTACTCGCTCTCTTCATCCTTCATCAGGTAGTTCTCAAGCAAATCACGACTGACAGTAGTGATCTTTTCCTCAGTGTCTGTGGCCGGGTTGATGGTCGCAATGACACCTCCCCGAGCCAACCCACGGAAACGCTCAATGAACAGTGTCTGCAACAAGCGGTTCGGGAACGCACAACGGCTGATGCGAACAGCCTCAACAACTCCAGCGCACTGCAACTGCTCTGTGACACGCGGCTTGCAGAACAAGAGGGGGCTCTTGCGGTTGTTGGGCTTAAGACAACGAATGTAGTGCACATTGGTGCGGCGAATGTCATCCATAAGTCCGTTCAGTTGCGACTTGAACTGCGTACCCACGGTATCCGAGATAATCGACGTTCGTCGCTTTAACTTAGAGCGGAGGGATGCAGCAGCCGCAGCGGCAGATGACGGGTCAGTCTCCTCGCTGAATAGGTTCTTGACAAAGCCCGAGGCACTCTTTCCGACGAGTACGACCAGATCATTCTGGAGAGCGTCCGTGTTCTTCAGCAAAAAGCCTGCCGTATCGTATTGCACAGGACCAGCGTAATGCTTGATAATGAACGAGTCACGCGAAAGACGCGGCACTTCGAAGCGGTCGTTGTCACCGTAATGCGCGCGCAGCTTGTTGGAGAACGCGGCATCGCTGCCCTTCGGGCGCATACACTCCTCGTTTAAAAGCGACATGACACCAAAGCGTCCTTCAATCAGCGCCAGCACGTTGGCGTTATCGGCAAACTCAATCTTCGTCCACGGGATGCCCTCCTCTTCGTACTCTGTCTGAATCGTCTTGAACACATCCTGTGTGAATTTTTGTTGCAGTTTTTCGTTCGCGTAGTTGATGCAAAGTTGTTCAAACGAGTTCTTCTCAAAGATTTCAAAACCGAAGATATCGAGGATGCACACTTTACGGGCCACAGAAGCGTGCGGTGCACTGGTGGAGGCGTTCACACGCGTGATCAGCCAATCGAAAAGGTGCGAGTACAACGCCACGGAGAGCGCGGTCCGCGCGCCCTGCGCTTGGTGCAGGTTCAACGGCACCTGGTACGATTCCGTCGCCGACAAGGACATTTGACGGGTGCAAAGCGCGGTTTCCAGGTCGGACGCTGGCACCCCGAGCAATTCGGACACAATGTTTTGCGTTTTCACGTTGACTGAATCGGTTGTGAGACGCGACGCGTCGTCATTGCCGTCCAGGTGCTCAAACTGCAGGCGTGACAAGTGCAAAATTGTGGCGACAACCTTGAGCATGGCCACCTGGTCGTCGTGGTCCACGCTCATCGTGTCTAAACACGCAAGCGTTTGCGCAAAGCGCTGTGCATCCTTCATGCCCACGTTGATGCCCTCCCCACGTGGCTCCGTGACTGGAAAATCGCTGGCCGTAAATCCTTCCACGCCAACCTGCGCCGTCATCTCAGCCGGTGCAGCCAACAGCTGGTAGAAAATGTGGTAGTTGCGCTCATCTTGGCCCTGCAGCGACACTCGCGATTTCTCCAGCAAGTACGTACGCGACTTGGCACCAATGAGCCGGCCCAACGCATCAAACTGCAGCTCACTAAACTTACCGAATCGACTACTGTTGTCGTTTCGCGATGTCTTGGCGTTACCAAATGATTCCATCAGGGGGTTGGCGTGCAGCACACGCTCAATAATCGATTTTTCGCCAGCGACGCCGGTCGCATCGCTGAGCCCACCGCTTTCACTGCCACCAGCGCGGGCAAGATGCGACATCAGGATCTTCGTCGTCTCGGTCTTACCGGCACCGGATTCACCGCTGACCAGGATACTCTGATCCTCGCCAAACATGCGCATGTGCTGGTAGCTACCGGCACTCGTGGCGTACACGTGCGGCGGCAATTCCGACCGGTCCTTGACCAGGTATTGGTCCTGCATCTCGTCTGTGTAAATGTCAAGCCATGCATACTGCAAAAAACCAAGCCAAAAAGCGTACCGCTTGTCGTTAGCAACACACAATAGCCTCCAGAGGCGCCCAGTACATGCACAAAACAGAACACGTACGGGATTGACGGCAATGCAGATCGGTCCTGTATACGTGTATGGGTTCTGACGGAAGAACCGCTGCTTGAGGTTGAAAAGAATGGCCGGCTCATGCAGGTAGTTGAGGTTGACCATATCGTCACACCCATCGAGCCCGAGCGACTCATTCTGCAGCAGGATCGAATCTTTCTATAGGCGCAGACCACATTGCACACAGTAGGGAACCATATTCCACGCGTGAGCATTCTCCTCACGGATTTACCCGTCCCCAACGAGCAGGCAAGACCTCACAGCGACTGTGTACTCTACCTGAACGGTGCGGATCGTGCCGGCTTCCGGCTGGTGCTCCGCGTCCTCCTCATCCTCGTCGCCGTCCAGCACCACCTCCACGGTCTTGTCGTTCACCACATGGCCCTTGGTGATCGTTGCCGCCACCCACCCAATGTGCGTGTCCGGAACATAGACCTATCCATGCGCAAGTATGACACACATGCGCAAACGCCAATGACGATCCGTCAGTTCCTGCACACACAGACACACATGCCTTCCCATTCGCATGCAATCCGCATGCACCCCCACCGCAGTGACGTACCTTGGTTTGCTCGGCATCCATGGCACTCGAATTTCGTTCGTTTTCAACAACACCCTACCAGTGACACCAGGCACACACACACACGCCGAGGCACCAAGAAACCCGCACAGATACACAGACATGCCGTGAGCATTGCGCCGCTGCTGTGGATCATACAGCCAGAAGCCACGCGCATTCCCCAGCCATATCCGCCCAGCAGCTACGTGACGACACGGACCCCAAACGCCCAAGTCACTCACCCTTCCGTGTTGTTTCTCTCACTGAGACTGGCAACCGAACCCTGGTCATGCGGTGGAGGCGACGTTGAGGGGAGGGAGGAGGGCCAGCGCCCCTCCTCCTCCACCGTCCTCCCCCCCCCCTCCCCTCCCCTCCCCTGCGAGAGGAGCTGCGCCCTCCTTGCGCGATGACCCGCCTCCTTCTAATACAGTGGCTACGGTACGGTACCGGCCAGGTGCCTGGCAGTCAGTGTGTACGGGGGCGGGGGTTCACAGCGGAGCTATTCCGCGCCAGATGGATGCACTCAGCATTCAAACACACGTCAGTTGAGTATGGTATACTGAGTCGCCGTGGGCGGAAGATCAACCATGCCCCACCAGCTGTTTCGAATTGGCTAAGCGCCGCCAGCCACGGCGGCCAATATCTTTGAGAGGGAGAACACCCACTTCAAGGTTCACCTGACGCATCTCTCTGCGTTTGACCTTCATTTTGTAGCGGAAAAAAAACAGACCAAAGCGCTCGCGCAGAATTTTTCGCCAGCAGGGACGAGGATTAAACCTCCCCTCCCTCTCCACTTGACTTGTTTGGTCGGAGTTTCCACGTGACTTCCCTCCTTTTTTTTTTGCGCACTTCCAACAATCGCTGAATGGCTGCTGTCACTAAACCGAAGTGTTGTCCAAGAGAAAAGAGTGCTGCAACAGACAACAGACAGAGAGGAGGGGAGAGAATGAAAAGAAGGAAGAAAGTGAAGGAGGAGCAAAGAAGAGAAGGAGTAAAGAGGCTGGAGAATTGAGAAAAACGTGCAAATCATGACTTTCGCGCCATGATTGACTGGCAGAGAGGGAAGGAAGAGAAGAGAGGAGGGGAGGAAGCACCGGGTGCCGTGCGTCACCTGGTTTCCCCACCCACCCGCCACTTGCCACAGTGTTCCAGAAACTCATCTCGACGATTGTCTCCCTTGAAGTGGGGGTACGTACCGGTAATCCAGGGACACGTATCAAGTGTACCCCCCGTACACTGTACAATCATCGTCATCGTCATCGTCTACAGTGGCCACGGGCCAACGCCAGCCACCCATCCGCCTCCTTCTCCGTGGAAACGTATATGTATCCATCCCTCGTGGCATGGCTCGCGCATGGCGGTGGTGCCATGGCTCGCTCCCGTTGGGGGCGCGTGTACGCTGTCTTCCTGCTGCATGGCGCCGTGCTGCGCCTGCTTGCGTTGAATAGCGTGTACGCCAAATGGGCCAACCAAACGAGTGGCGTGCATCGGGCTGCGCTGGCCATCGCCGGCATGGGGCTGGCCGCGGTGGAAGACGCCTGCGTGTGCTCATTCATGTGCCTCTCCCTGTGGTTGCTCGAGAGCGTGGGCCATGCGCTGCCACTACTGGTAGCGTCACACGAAGCGACGCCGGCGTGCGAACGGACGCGACCGCCGCCGCCGCTGCCCCCGCGCCCTCGTCATGGTCCTCCATCTCCTCTGTCTTGTTCTTCGTCACTTCCTCCTTCTTCACTGCCTTCTCCTCGTCACTCACTTCTTCTGAAGGGGATGGGGATGATGCGGGGGCGGGCGCCGGTCCTGGTCCTGGTCCTGGTCCGTGCCATCCGATTTGCCGTGTACACCAGTCACTTCCTGTGCTTCAACTTGGCACTGGGCGTCGACCTCGTCTTTGTGCGCACGCGGCACATGCGCTTCCAGTGGGGCTTCGTCGCGCTCTACCTGCGCGAGCGAGCACGTGACGCGAATGGCAGTGGCGCGCTGGGCCAGCTCGAGGTTGCGCACGACGAGTGGAGACTGGCCACGCACTCGGCATTGCTCAGTGCCGCGGTCGCCGTCGCGTTTGGTTATGCGGGCGCCACGAGATGGCTACACGTCTCGGACTGGGATCGTCACCTCGCGCGGGCAATCGTGGGGGTGCGCAACACGGGCAGCCGTCTGTTACTGACCGGGAACCGGGCATCACAGCTTGCGCAGTACACGCGTCTGCCACGCTACAAGACGGAAAAGAGCGATGACGACGATGCCCACAGCCCCGTTCGAAACGACGGCGCGAATGAAGTCAACGGTGCGCCTCGCTCTCGCACTTGGCGGCCAGTGGACGCACTCCAGTCGTTGGCACTGGTGCTGGGCTCGACCATGGCGCTCATGGGCGCGCTGTTAGTGCTCGCGCTGGTCGGGACCAAGCACGCGCCGTCGATTGTGGCCATGATCGCGTGGAATGCGTCTTTGAATGAGCCTTTGCGCTTGCTGCTGGGTGTGGACTGCCGTGCGCATCCACCACTGCGCATGCATGCACACCTGCACGACCTCATCGACACGCAGACCGAGAACTGCACGTTCTTGGGCGAGGATACGCTCGCGCGCCACACGTGGGGCTTCCACGGCGAGCTCGCGTTTGACATCGATGCATCGCCATCACCGTCCTCCTCCTCCTCCTCCCAGTCAATACTACCCAACGTGCTAGTGCTCGTGATCGAATCCTTTCGGCAGCGCGACTCGCGGTATCTGCTATCATCATCACGCGGCGAAGCTGATGCTGGAGCTAATGTCATAGAGTCCCTGCTGCCGGGCAATCTGTCGTTGACGCCAAACTTTGACGCCTGGGCACAGCGCGGCGTCGCGTTCAGCAACATGTGGTCCTCGTGGCGCACGAGTCGGTCACTGGAACAAATCCTGTTTGGACAGATCCCCTACGATAGTGCGACCGACTCGGGCACGACCACAGGCGCGACCAATACACCGCTCTCGGGGCTGCCACAGCTCTTCCGGGCCAAGGGCTACGAGACGCTCTTGACCACGGGCTCGCGGCTGGACTATGATGACTGGGACACGTTCCTGACGAGCCATGGCGTGGAGCAGACCTTGGATGGATGGCAATTGGCCGAGCTAGCCAGCGATGCGTTGGGTATCGACTGGACGCAGGGCGACTGGATGATGCAGTTCTGGGGCTTCCATGACGACCTCACCTTTGATGCATTGGCGCATGTGCTGCATACGCGATCGTTGGCCCCGCACGGTCATGACCGTGGTCGTCGTCGCCCGTGGTTTGCCACGCATTACACCATCTCGAGCCATGTGCCCTTTGACGAACGACCGGATTGGTTCTATCGGTTCCGCCAGAGCGACGCGTTCCCCGACTTCTCGCCTTTGTATGCGTCCATATCCGACCCGGAGACCCGCGAACTGGTACGCAACTACGCCGAGATGCGCTATTACACGGACCTGGCGCTGGGCCGATTCCTGGTCACGCTGTCGGCCGCGGGCATCTTGAACGACACCATCGTGGTGATCACGGGCGACCACGGGCAGGCCCCCGAGTATGGCGCCGCTATGCCTGAGCGTGACCAGGTGGGCGCCATGCATATCGCTGGCGCGGTGATCGCCGAAGGCCGCCTGCGCCATGGACGCGGCACAGTCATCCACGACACCACGGCGCAGTACGACTGGCTCAACACGCTGGCCGATATCGTTGGCGTGCCCGCGCAGGGCCTCCTGCAGACCGGCGTGGGGCGCTCGCTCAAGAGGAAGCCGGTGACCGAGTCCCCGGTGGTGGCAGCGACGACGGGCCGTGCCGTGTACAGTAACAACCCGGCGCTCAACCTCGCGGTCGTTCAGGGCTCGCGCCGCTTCGAGTTCCTCGCCGACGTGCCGGATGTGGTGCGCGTGTTTGACGTGGTCCGCGATCCGCACCGCGTGCAGGATCTCATGGGCACGCTCGCGCAAGCCGATGAAGAGGACGTGCTGGAGCTGTGCAACCAGGCGCGCGTGCTCAACGCCTACTTCAGGCAGCGCTGGGATGGCCACTGCCTCATACAGCTCCATTGCGCTGCCGCCTGATTCATCTCCAAGGTCGTCCCTTCGGTCCCATCGTATTTTTTCGAAATCGAATATTTCTGTCCCATAGTTGGAAGAAATAGAACTTGTTTCAAAGCGGAGGATGAACTGATTGGTTGAAACGTTTTTACATCAACCCTTATCAGATCTCAGAATCTGAGCCTCCGCTCACGTATACTGTTATACCCGCTACGTATACTGCTGATGAGTCAGGCTGGCTTGCACAACCGTTCGGCGCCATTCGGCCTTTCCATTCGCTCGTGTGCGGTAAAGGCGGTCGGCACAGGCTCCACCCAGCCAGCAAAAGGGCTCCATTCCTTTCCATTCCGGGTGCGGCACTGCTTAGAGCCTAGTGCTCCTTGCATCTTAACCTCCCTCCCCCACACTTCATCTCGCCCCGCTCTGCTCCGCCCCCCCCCCTCCTTCCGTGCTCCTGGTCCTCCCGTTCGCCACCATGCGTGACCAGTCCGAGTCGGTGCAATTACTCAAGCGCAACGACCCAAGCGATCCAGCGGATGCCGGTTCGCACGGCATCAAGCCCTACGGGCCATCGATCGCGCTGGCCATGGGACTCAACTACGTCATCGGCACGGGCTGCTTTGGGTTGCCCTACGCGTTCAAGGAGGCGGGCATCGTCCTCAGCCTTCTGCTCATGCTCACGGGCGTCTGCGGCGCGGTCATCACCATGAACTACACGCTCGAGTCACTGGCGCGCGCCGAGGGTGTGTGCGCTGCTACTCGAGGCGGCGGTCCGCTGCATCACCTTACCTACCGCAAGTTTGATTTCGCCGTCGTGGGCGAGATGTTTGCCGGCAAAATGGGCCAAATCGCGGTGCAGATCGTGCTTTGCCTTTACGGATTGGGCACGCTTTGGTCGTACGCTTCTGTGTTCGCGTCCTCCATGGGCTCGCTCTTCTTCTCATACGTCCTCGATGGCTCGTGTGACGTGTACGGTGACTCCCCCTCTGCGGGCTGCCTGGACGCATACTACGGCTTCATAGCTGTGTTCTCAGTCATGGTCATCTCCATGGTGCTGTTGGACATCAGCGAGCAGGCCTCGATCCAGAAATTCCTCTCTATCTACCGCATCGTCGCCCTCTCGCTCATGTTTGCCACCATGGTGATCAAGCTCAGCGTGGATGGACAGGATGCGCTCTCGGCGCGGTACCACCGCATTGGCGCCTTCAACTGGTCCAGCTTTGGCAACGGGTTTGGGCCTACCCTGCTCGCGCTTAACTGTCAGTACAACATGCCCGATGCGCTGCAGCCCCTGCAGCCCAAGAAATACGCTCGCCACGTCGCGTTTGGTGCCCTGGCGGTCGCTGGTTCTTTCTACTTGTTTATTGGCCTGCTGGGTGCGCTCTCGTTCGACGCGATCAATCCATTGGCGAGCCTCATGTGGACTTCGTACACGGGCTGCGGGAGTGGATGGGACACGTGTGAATCCTTCAACGCCTGGGGCGTGATCGTTCAGCTCGTCATCCTACTGTTCCCTGTCGTGAACGTGACGTCGACGTACCCCATGGTTGGGGTCACCGTGGGTGATAACATGCTGATGTCCATGCCGAAGAAGGTGACGCGGCCGTTGGGGCAGCATGGCGCGCGCCGTGTATGTCGGCTGCTGGCGGCGGGTCTCCCGCTGTTCTTTGCCGTCGTGTTCAAGAAGCTCGACATGATCCTCGCTGTCTCGGGGTTGTTTGGGTTCCTCCTGGGGTTGTCAATTCCGTGCTGGTTCCAGGTCATGGGGAGTCGCTACTGCCAGCGAGTGTGGGGGTTCTCGGGCGCGTCCATCACGCCGTTCACGCTCCCCGTCATCAGTTCGATCGAGTTTGCTAGCGTCTACTTTGTGATCACGCTGGGCATTCTGGGTGTCGCCATCGCGACGCTTAATGCCTAAGTGTGGTAATGCCTCCGGGAGCATGACTAGACCACTACTTGCTCCTTGCCTACTCCTGCCAATCATTTTCTTCTATTCTCGCTTCTGCGTGATGACTCGGATACATTAAACGATACGCATAGGAGTATGATAGGACCCACCTCTAGCGTCGCCCGTATAGCATGCTGGCGACATGAACAATTCTTTCCAATTTCTCAATCTCGGCAGCATTTGGCTTTGGCATTGTGTTCATTGCCCACATGGCTACACCTTTACGTCCTCGATGTCACCACTTGAGCACCGTCGCGTCACATTCGTGCGACAACGAATTCCCCAGGTGGTGGGCGGTGAAAGTCACACATACACGGCGCGATGGCCGAGGCAATGGAGGTAGACGATGGCGCGCTGACAGCGGTGGAGATCAAGGAAGAGCCCGTGGGGGAGAAGAGTGGAGACGCGAGTGATATCGCCATGGACGACGGCACAAGCGCTCGTACAGGCTCTGCAGCGGGTGTGGGAGGGTTCATGGAGGTGGACAAGGTGTCAATGCTGCAGGACAGCGTAGACAAGATGGCGTTGGGGATGTTCAACGCACTCCGGCTACTTCCTGCGAGCTTGGGCGACGACACGCTGCGCGAGGAGAACACGGCTGCCGTACGTAGCTAGCACCGAGATGGCTGGTGCAAACTCTGTTGATTTGACGCCAGCGACGGGTACACAAGAGGATCCTGTTCATAATGATGCTATGGAATATCCACGGTGACGTGCCTGTATATGGATGTGTAGATCAAGCTGCTTGCCAAGGAAGTGCTCAAGACTGTAAAAGAGACGGACGCT
Source organism: Pythium grandisporangium (assembly GCA_023336285.1). NCBI lineage: Eukaryota > Oomycota > Peronosporomycetes > Pythiales > Pythiaceae > Pythium > Pythium grandisporangium. The sequence continues at coordinate 19,819 of JAADWT010000156.1, forward strand.
CTCATTGAGGATCTCCCTGGGCTCGACAAGACGGAAGAGTGAGTGGTGGCTGTTCTTCCTATATTCTCTCCTACTGCAATGGATCGCTCGCTGTGCTTGGTCACTGATGTGTTGACGGTTGTAACACACCTTTCGTGGCTGTGTGGTATCATTGCTTATTACCGCAGGCAGCAGCTCGAGGAGATGCGGCTCCTGCAGCTGCAGAGCGAGGAAGAGGCGCAAACTTTGCGGCAAGTGGCCGACGAAGCAGGTACGACGCTATACAAACAAACAGTTTTGCCTATTTGGTCGCGATGAACACAGCAACTCATCGTTTGGAGTGTGCCTTCAAACAGAGCGGTGGATGGAGCGAGCGCGAGACTCTCTTCGGGTTATCTCCGAGACACGTCTGCGCCGTTGAGCCCTTCGCGTCGAGCGAATCCCGCCGTGCCTGAGAGACAATAACTTATATACGGCAGTGATTGATTCGTTGAAATACACGTATACCCTCGCCGATTGGTTGAAATAAATTTCTGACCCATTGAGTTGTGCCGAGAAAGAGAAGATGACAAATTGACTTTGGACCGAAAATGGCGGAATTCGGATACGGCGGGCGCGTGCTAGCAGGCGAAGACAGCGAGGAAGACGAGGAGGAGGAAGGTACTGTGGATGAGGATACCTGCTGGACATGACCTGCGTGTATGTATGTCGGCGGAGCGGACTGCCGTTGCGAATGTGAAGGGAGCAGTAGTTGTGACGTGATGTGATGGCATACAATTGGATCCTTTTGCGGCAGAGCTAGATTTTCAATTCGGTAGCTTTGGTGGCTCATCCAGCAGCAGTGCCCCGCCTGCTTCAAAAGCCGAGACAGCAGCCGTGCAGCCCAAGTTTTCTATCGCAGCACCATCCTTAGCTGCTTCGACAGGAACTACTGGTGAGGAAGAGGAGGACGAGGAAAGCGAACAGAGTGATACGGATGTCGTGGAGACCAGCACCACCGTGGAAGTCAACGTCCAGGAAGCTGATACAGTTGACGATAACAAGACCACCCAGAAAAACGATGACCATTCTGTTGCGGAAGCAGCAGGTTATGCGACTCGCCGTGAAAGTGGTGAGAAGGGAGAACCGAGCGCCGTGGAACCCGTGTGGGCTATTGACGTTACGGTGAACGGGTCAGAAATGATGGGCAACGCGGTGTTCCGCAAGCTTCAGCCATCGTTGGATGCCACCATTCGCCGCATTGCCGAGCTGACGGAGAACCAACAGGTAAATGGTGAACATAGATATACCTTGCTGTCGTTTGCGAAATGAAACGACGTGTAGATGGCAACCATGAGGCAGACGTAGGACGTGATTGACGTGGGCGCTTTATTACGGATGCAGCGTCTCCTGCAATTGCTTTCGACGCAAAACAAAAGCGTTTGCTCTAATGCCAAGATCGAGAATATTGCGATTGTCATGGGCAAGCTGCCGCAGTACGTGAAGAAGGCGCAGGACATGAAGACAACGATGACCGAAATATCGGCCAGTATCGAGCGCATGAGGAAGCGAGCAGAAAACCTCCGTGTGGATGCGCAGTCACGTACGTTCGCCTGTTTGCTCTTTGGTTTGCCCCAGTCCGCCGGGTATGCGGCATCGTTTGTTTGCTGGTCGAATTCCATAACAACACCCTTGTGTTTGTTGGGGGATGCTGCTACGTGTACAGATGCGATCAAGAAGGAGAACAAGAGGGAATCGCTCACCCAATGGAACAAGCTATATGCCGCCAAGAACTCAGGGTCGATGAGCATGTCATCCATGGCCATGGGTGCGCCACCGACGTCGGCGGCGAATGCATACCCCATGGCAGAAACGGGGCCTTCCAGTGGGTAAACCTTAGCAATAATAACGTAAAACCCGTTAATGCTGCGTGAAGGTACCGTAAAATATCATTCCTCGTTCCCATGACGTCATGATCGAACATGGATAGAGCCACGAGGTCACCGTTTGGCTGCTGCCATGAAGCGAGAAGTAGTACGTGATATGGACCGCTCCTGATGCCACAGGGATCTACCAGCGCATCCAAATAAGCTCAATGACATTGACAGAGAGACCAAGGCCAAGTCAGCCATATCTATATAAAATGTTGTTACGCCTGGGAAAAAAATGGATGGACGAGCGCTCCGAGAGCGCGAATCAATCGGGTTACATACTGCGCCGATTGGAAATAGAGATGTGTGTGTGCCTGTGTGTGTCTGTCTTTCTGTCTGTCTGCCTGTCCAACTGCGCGTCGCAATCAGCGATTACTTGCTGTTCTGCACGAAGAACGCGATGGCCGCAGCCACGACGGCGATCACCGCCAGAAAGCCGAGGTTGCTGCCACCGCTAGACGCACCGGATGAACCGCTCGCCACGCCGCCCTTGGACACCGCCTTCTTCTCCTCCTTCACGGCGCCCTCCACCTTGCCGATGCGCAGCTTCTTGAGCTGATCACGGGCATCATTCGAGTGGCCAATGTCTTCAAACTCATCCGTGGCGTTCTGACCGGCGAGGTCGATAATGATCTCCGGACCACCGGGATGGTCGTCCAGGAACGCCGTGACGTCGTACACGTTCAGGAGGCCGTCGTCCTTGATGATCATCCAGCAATCCTCGGCAGTGTTGTGCTTGGCCACCTCGGCCAGTGAGTACTCCTTCACGTCCGTCTCAGCCATGGTCGTTTGCTTGGAACTTGATGGGGGTCGGGTGGGGTCGGCTTATTGATGTGGCTTCTACTGGAGCGAATTGGAATTGCGACGTGTACGCTGGGGGCGGCGGGGAACAGCGAACCGCGGACCGAGCACGCTGAAGAAGAGGAGGGTAGAGACCAGAGCTGTGGGGTCTGTAATATTCTGACGCGGACCGTTGATGCTGCCGCGTAATGCATGGGCGTGGGTGGTCCATGGTCAGCGGAGGCCAACACGGGATCCCTTATCGAACAGCCCCGCTAAACAAGGGACGCAACGCGTGGGAACCGTTCCTGTCCTCATTAAGTCCGATTCATAGATTTAGTGTGTGCCACCTTAGATACAGTCTGATCTTGAAACGGTAGGATTTGATCGATGAGCGAATAACGGGATGGAAGTTCGCGACCGCTATTAAAAGCGCGCGATCAGAAGATGGCTGCGACGCCATGGGATATCAATAGCAAGAGCAGGGCATGCACACACCTGTCTTGCGCTCTCCATCTCTCTACCCCCCAATGACATGGCTACAGGATACTGGCAGCCAACAAGCCACAGACACGTTGCGTTTTTTGCATGAACTCCCACTTGAGAAGCGAGCGACTGCAAACCACAGCTAGGTCCTCTCCCTGGTCAAGCAGCGAAGCGCGATGCCGACGACGTCGACGCTGGACAAGCAGAACAATGTGCCAATGATCTTTCGCCGCCACGGCGATGTGACCCCAAAGATGCGCGGCCACGCGCTGGGCGAGGGCAAGCCGGCATCCTTTTACGTGCGTGAGGTGCAACGTCAGGGGCTCGACACGCTCACCACGCTGGAGAACAATACGGCGGCGCTCATGGTCACGAGGCCGTTCTGTCCGTCGTTTATCGGGAACGACAAGAAGGTGCTCCGCTTTGGGTCGTACTTCCTGGAGGCCGTGCATGAAAGCAACATGGAAAACTACCGCGTGCGCAAGTGCGAGGTCTTTTACTACCTCGAGGATGACACGCTACAGATTACGGAACCCAAGTTGGAAAACAGCGGCATTTTGCAGGGCAATTTTGTCAAGCGCCATCGCATCCCCAAGCCCGAGAGCGATGCCTATGGCAATCTGCAGTATTTCACGTGGCGCGATCTCAATATTGGGCGCGAGCTGACCTTTTACGGCCGCACGTTTCATCTGGTGGACGTCGATGCATTTACAAGGCAGTACCTGGAAGCGCAACGCATCCACGTACCAGAGGATGAACGTGTGCCCCGCGATGCCTACACGGAGCTGCGGAACGCGCACATGTCGCGTGAAACAGGCCAGGACATGAACGCCAACTATGGCAAGAAGCAGTACCCGATGAAGGAGTTTATGGAGGCTCGACTGGGCAAATTTGCGCGACCGCCCGACTTTTTGCGCCGCTTCTTGGACCACGACCGTCAGGTACTTCGTTTCTTTTCCGTGTGGGATGACACGGATAAGCTGTATGGCATGAAGCACCGGTACACGGTGCATTTTTTTCTGGCCGACAACACGATCGAGATTCTCGAGTCGTATGACCGCAATTCGGGCTGTGACCCGTTCCCCAAGCTTCTCAACCGCACCAAGTTGTCCAAGGATGTGAGTCGACAGACATCGGCTGCCGTGTGCGACAATGAGACGGAGGAATCGCTGGCGGTGGCCGCGCAAAATCACTTTTCGTGGACCGATTTCAGTATTGGCAAGTCGCTGACGATTCATAACCGGCAGATTTTGATATTGGATGCCGATGCCAACACGCGCGAGTGGTTTGAGGCAAACGGCGTGCCGCTGGGCTCACCGATTGTGATCACGGAGCCACCCAAGGCCGTGACCAAGTCTGTGCCACCTGTACACAACGGTATCGGCTCGGAGGAGGATTCGCTACAGTCGTGCTACCATTTATTGCCCAAGGCACCGCTCAAGAGCATTGAATCGCTGGACACGACCGAGGTGCTGCGCTTCCGTGCCCGTTTCGATACCGTCAAGCCCGAGGATATCGACCGCCGCTTCATCATCGCCGTGATCGTATCCGACCAGAGTGTGCTCATCACCGAGCCCGTGCAGCGCAACGCCGGCTTTGTGGGCGGCAAATTCCTTGAGCGGACGCGTGTCAAGAAGAATAAGCCCAAGACTTCCAGCGATGCCAACACCACTGGTCGACACGAGTATCTAGGGCTTGATGATTTTTATGTCGGTGCTCACGTCGATATCTCGGGTCGTACGTTTATCATCTACGAGATGGATGAGTACAGCGCTGCGTATATGGAGGCACATCCGGCCAAGTTTGCGCGCTCGGACCGCATCGCTGTCGTGCAAAACGTACGTGGGTGCGTGCTTGACAAGAATGCACTGGTCAGCAATCTACGCGCCAGCCAACAGCGCCGTGGTGGTGCCAGCACGGCCGACGCCGAAGAACTCACAGCCATCCTGGGCGATCTCGTGCCCGGTTTCGCGCAGCACGACGCCATCACGCTCATCCGCAACTACGGCAACAAGACAACTATGACCATTGATCTGGACCGCATTATCGACCTCGTGGGCTAGCGGAGTCGCGTAGGAACGCGATTGGTATCGCTGCTGGTCCACAAGGATACAAAAAGCACAGCAATTAGCATGACTTACAAAGCAGATCCATTTTTTTTTTCCTTCCGATTTCGTGTTCGTATGGTTTCAGTCTTCATTCATTCTTTTGATCATCCACAAAGGATAGCGGCACACATTTTGATAAATGCTGTGCACTGGTTGGTATCTGTGAATGAGGCTCCTTTTCTCTCTTTCCGTGTTTTGTTTTGTGTCTTGTCTTATCTAACTTGCCCACGACTAAGCAATGCACCCTCTCCCTCCCGTGCAATACCTGCGTGGCCTGTTTTCAACTTAGACATTGATGACACGGGCGAGCTTCTGGATCCGGTTGAGCAGCACATCACCCTTCTTAATGGCATCCTGGTACTGCGCGTTCTTGGCATCCGGTCGGTTGGTTTCAATCACACCGGCCACCTTGTCGATCTTGGCGTTCAAGCGGCCAGCAGCAATAAAGCGCGCCAGCTCCGTATCCAAAAACTCAACGCCCACGCCAAAGGCCGTCGCCATCGAGAGCATGGTCACTGAGCGGTACGCCTCAAGAAATTGCGAATAAGCCATCACACGTAGCTCACGGTACAAGAACCGCACGTGCGTGGAGAGGTACTTGTCGCGCAAAATGTACGGCTGAATCTCCACGAGTGCCGTGAAGAAGCGCTTATAATTGCAATCGTAAAGACCATTCAAAAAGTCTTCCGCCACAGGAATCTCACGAATCACGGCCAAAACCTCGGGCGAATCCACGATCTACATATTTCACACAATACACCGTTAGTTAAAGGCGTGTGCATGTTGTTGCGATTAAAATAAGCAACAGTTCGTACCTTCTTCTTGAGGTTGACCCGGTCCATGCTGAGCACACACGTGGTAACGGCATAGAAGATCATCTGGTTGTAGGTCATGAGCTCGGTAGCCGTAAAGGTGGCGACGGATTCCTGGAACAGACGCGACGCCTTCTTATAATCACGCGCCATGAGCAAGTAGCAGCCTTCGTACACCTTGAGCCGGTTGCGGCGGTCCCAGTCCCCACCTTCGTCAATCAATACAGCCGCCTTCTTGATGTTGGCCTCAACTAGCTCGAGATCCGAGAAGAAGAGCCCAATGCGGATCACGTGAAGCGCCACAAGAATCTTCTGGTTGATCGACTGCGGCTTCTCCCCGGCAATGCGGAACGCCTCCAGCGCGGCCTCCTTGTCACCAATGCGCGAGTACATACGCGCCTTGGCCAGCAAAGACTCCAGTACTTCAATATCCCCCAGGTTCTGCGTGGCGTCAACGATGCGCTCTTCCAGCGTCTTGAGCTCATCCTCGTTCGAAGCCGTCATGGACTGCACGACCGCGTCATCCACTGGCCACGCAAACTCGGCACACACGCGCTTGTAGAATGGCGTCATCTTGTGCTCCGTGATCATGGCCATCAGCTCCTGGCGGTACGCCGTCTCCGTCGCGGACACGGTGCTCGCAGCCGAATGCTGATGCTGCACCAAAAAGTACACCTCCGAGACCTTCATGTTGGGCAGCGTGCTCAGATCATCCTCAATCTCCTCCGAGATGTTGCCCATGCTGGCCTGCTTCTTCAGCGGGGGCTTGGCCGGAGGCGCCGTGCCCGCCGCTTTCTGTGTCGTCTTGGCATCCCCGCTCCCCATGATCTTTCTCTCTCTTCGCGATCTCTTGGCTTCCTTTATTCCTTCCTTCCTTGCGTTGGCCGCCTCTGTTCGTTTCTTGAGCGGTGCGATAGATAGATATCTTGGGGGGAGCGAACGTAGGGAAGTAAGTACTGTGAATTGCATATTAAAGGGACCTTACCTGCAACGTAGAGGAAGCCCCCCACACCCACGCTCCGTTTAGTGGCCGATGATGTTGATCGTGGCTTGACGATGATTCACCAGTATCGACGACGATGGTAGAGTGAAGGAAGGTACGCTCAATCCAACAGCTATTCCACGCGCGCATGGGCAATGTGCTGTGAAATTTCCGGATAAGGTAATGACGCGTGCGAACTCACCAACAGGAGCGAGGGATGATAAATTGTTTCTCTTCGTTTTATTCTTCTTTTTTTCTGTTCGTGAGTATTCATTGGGCGTGGGGTCTGTCTATCACCCGCCTATGCCCGGGATCGACGAGAGAGAAGGGAACATAGGCTTTACTTGTATGCGCGAGGAGAATAGTGAACGTAAGAGCCGCCATACTGGTCCAGTGCCGCGTGATCGGGTCCACCCACTTCCTCGCCTAGGACCTCGTCGATCAGGGCGAGCTGCTCAAGCGCCTTGGGTTTGAGATGGAATTCGCGGCCAAACTTGACGGTAACCTTGACCTTGTGGCCCTTGGAAAGGAATTTGCGCACGTTTTCGGCCTTGGTCTTGAGATCGTTGGACTATCATTACGGTGGCGCATACACATACATAGTACATATAAACAAAGATTCGGTAGAGGCAAATCTCGTCAACGAGATGATTAACAACAAGACACGTCTAATCCACACTCGCCACGCACCTCAATCCGCACACCAAACACGACCTCCTTGTCCTGCTTGGGTTTACTGTTCTTGACCGACTTTTTGAGGCTGAACAAGCGCTTCTGTGCGTCAAAGAGGCGGCACACGGCTTGTCCATTGTTGTTGGCCACCTGCACGAGATCCACGCCCAATCGCTTGGCCTCGTTCATCGCTTCTCGGATCGGCACATCACGTCGGATCTTGCCGTCGTCGCCCACGAGTTGCACGTAGCGCGAGGTGATGTCACGGTTCATGGGGCCGATCTTCGACTTGACCGAGCTGAAGCTGGCAGTCTGCACGGGTGCCAGTGGCGTGTATCGCGGAAATGCAATGCACACACGCCGGTTGGCTGTAGCAACCAGTCGCGCCCGAGGTGCTGACACCGCCGCGCATGCACCGGAACGCCCCGCCAGCACCGAGCATTGTCGCGAGATGTGGTGCAGCATCGTCGCCATGATGGTCGATGATGAAAATGGCTTTCGCGGTTTGATCTGTTGCGCTGTTGGTGCACACCAACGGCACTCAATTACCCCACATCGAAACCTGTCATTTCTTATGCATAGCTGCTCGTGCCTATGTTGCACACGTCCCCATTTCGAGCCAATTGCTGGTTTTCAATCCACTAAGCAAGTCTCTTCGAGATGCATATGTAGGTTTCTAACACGTGCGACAATCACACGCGCTACAAAAGGATCGGAGCCATGTTCAAGTTACGAACCCAGGGATAATATCGCCACACTGGTTGAGCAGTGAGCATCCTTCGACGGCGTGAGCAGGCAAACCGCAGCAGGATGGAGGAACTCGCCGAGATGAAGGCCGATACCGCTGCCATGGACACACACAACGACCTAGCGGGCGGTGCAGAAGCACTGGAGCCAACACTCTTTGAGGAATACTACGACGATTGGGCAGCGTTCGACCTCGCGGTGGCGCACGCAATCGAAATGCACCACCCGATTCGGAAGCGCTCATCGCTAACCTTTGAAGTCTACAACCGCACTGTATCGAAAGGTGAGCAAACGCAGCCGGTAGTAAACCACCACACAGTCTTGGCGTGAATCTCGTGTGCGTATCATGTGACTGACTTCGTGGTTTGCGTGCTGCCGGGGTGGTTGACGATATGTAGGTCGCCACGACCGCAAACCAATCGCCGAGTTTGTCTCCAAGACATTTAAATGCACACACGGTATCAAGTTTCGTTCGCGCGGCACGGGGAAACGCCTGCGCCACAAGCTGCGTGACATTGGCTGTCCCTTTCATGTGTACGCGTCTGCCGTGGAGCATGGAGCCTCGTATCGTGTCAAGGTCCGGCAACAGGACAAACACAACCACCCCATTGGACCAGATGCCGCCAAATGCGTGAGCACGCTTCATGAGTCCGACTATGATCTGGATAACGACTCGGACCCACAGGCCACGATGGAAGACTCATCCCCCGTAGCTGCTGGGATTTCCTCGATGGACTCGGAGCTGCATGGGCATGACACGTATGCGCAGGTGGGGCAGGTGCACAACTCTTTGCATGAGCATGCCAATGCCGCCGATATCCTGGATGCTGGTGTCCACGAGAGCGACTCCCTCCTGGACAGCGCTATCGACACGCATATCAGTGACTTCACGACCGCGGCCGAGGTGGCTGCTGCGACAGCGGCGTCGGCATCAGCATCATCATCACCAGCCAGTCGATTATTAGGACCACCCGATCATCCCCAACAGCAGCATGAACAACGGCAGACTTTCAAATTTGAAGAAAGCACAACACTGGAAAATGTTCGACAAATGATGGCGCAATTTGCAGCCGAGCGTGACTGGGACCAGGTATATCGTTACACATTGGGCACGCGTGATTGGTTGTTGGTGATGCGCTTACCCGATTTCCCCCTTTTCCTCGTTTTCCTTTTGTAGTTCCACACGCCTCGCAACTTGGTGCTTGCGCTTACTGGTGAAGTAGGCGAGCTGTGCGAGTGCTTCCAATGGAAGGGAGATGACCAGCGTGTGGAGGGTACGTTCCACTTTGTCTGTGACTGTGCGGTTGTGTCGGTGCATGAGTAGCTTGTAATTTTGCTCACTCAATTTGGTTGTGGGTGACCATAGATTGGACGCCTGAAGAACGAGTGCATCTTGGCGAGGAGATGAGCGACGTCATGCTCTACTTAGTTCGACTTGCCGGTACGTCGCAAACTGACAGCCTCCTCCCCATTTCAATTTCATTGTTCATTGTGCACTCACGTTCAACAACCAAACGTACATGTTTGATGTAGATAAATGCAATGTTGATCTCCCAGTGGCAATTCATGACAAGATGATCAAGAATGCGCGCAAGTATCCCAAGGACCAGGTAGGATACTCAAGGCAGTAGACTTGGGTTACTACGTCGTATGGCTGCATTTGGTCGCGATACCAGGAGGTATCTGGATTGGTGGACTGATTGTGAATTTGTCGGATTCTTGTTTTCGTTGTCGTTCTTCGTGTGACAAAGGTCAAAGGATCCTCGAAAAAGTATAACGAATACAAGCGGCCACGTTTGGACAAGGAAGAGTCACTGTAATTGGATGGATCAGTAGTAATGGACCCGTCCTGCGTGGTGGGTGGTGAACACTTCTGCTGCATCAACTTGTTTTTCGTCAACAGAATGCAACAACAACAAAATTTTCAATTCTGCATCGTGTTCTCTGGCAGCCAGCGCATGGATGGTGATGCACACACATAGCACATAGAGTACAAGCTGCCCAGTCGTTCCCTATCCTCCTTCACGCTGCATACTCTCTGTCCTTCCTGCTTTCTAATCGTCCTCAGCCGCATCACCGTCCACCTGGCGGTTCTCGTTCTCGAGCTTCTCGATCATCTGCAAGAGCTCCTTCTCCTCGTTAATGCTCACAACCTTCGGCTCCATCTTGACAGACATCGAGCCCTTCTTCTCCGTAATGTGTGCGCGCACCGTTTCGATGGCTTCCTGCAGCTTGGCGATACCCTTCTGCTTATCCAACGTGCTGGTCGTCATGACGTACATGGGGGGAGCAATCAGCTTCACCTTGACGGGGACATCCTCGTCACCCACAGCCTGACCCGCCTGCAATGCAGAGCGGATGGCGTCAATGCCCTCGTACGTGAAGCACGTGACTTCAATATCCGCACGGATCTTGATGGGCTGCGGCGTCAGGCGTCGGCGGATCTGCGCCTTCAGCACGCTGAATACCTCGGGGGACATCTCCAGGCCTTCAAACACTGACTCATCCGTGATACCCATCTTGAACACGTCAAAGCAGTGCACATACTCGACCTTCTTATCATCGTCTCCCTCCGTCTCGATCTTAAACTTCTTGTACAGCGGCCACGCAATCTTTTCGTACAGCGCCTCGATCGTCTCGCTTGTTTCCTGGGCGACCTGACGCAGTACACTGCATCAGCCAGCAACGCACCGCAATACATAAATGCACAAACCCCATCATCAGATGACGTCAGATAACGTATACGGCATCACCAGCGATTGACCACTCCTGCCCCCCTCCCCCAATCATACGCACCCGTGAACAGTCTTGGCCTTGTTGTAGCGTTCCTCGCACTTGGCGATATCCTCGGGAGCCACACGACGCTTGGACAAATCAATGTATCCCTTCTCCTTGTCCACACGGAGCACCATCACCACCTCGTTCTTGCCCACGCGGATGAGCTTGTTGATCGACCGGATACGACGACGCGACAGCTCCGACAGCAGGATCATGCCTTCAATGTTGTTATACTCCAGCAGAGACACGTACGCGCCCATCTCGGCAATCGAGCGCACATTCACCATCACCAGCTCGTCCACCTCCGGGAAGCGCTGCTCGTAAAAGCGCGACTGCAGCTGCAAGATCTCGCTCTCAATCGACGTGTCCTCCATCTCGGGCACCGCCGAGGCGCTCGCGTTCGGGTTCAGATCAAGCGTTGACATATTGCTGCGTTGTGGTTCCTGTGCGTTGGTTGCTGTTCCTGTGCCCTGCGCTGCGAGAATCTTCACGCCGCGAAGCCGCTTCCAAGTCGAATCGAAGCCGTCGCTCACTTTCTTGGGTCACGAGAGGCTTTTTGACGCGCTTCCACCCACTCGAACCAACCGCTCGCTCGCTCA